>VZRJ01011799.1:41153-81184 GCA_013397565.1 Ptilonorhynchus violaceus | reverse complement strand
CCATCCACTCAGGTCCCCCCGGCCCCGACCCTTGGGCGGGCCGGGGGGGGACACATCCCTCCCCTTGTCCCCTCCCTCCCTCCGGCCTCGCCGAAGCCTCTCACCTGCGCGGGGCACGGCTCCCGTCCGGCGCGGCGCCCGCGCCCCCACTGCTGCCCTTTTTTCCATCAACCCCTCCTGGTTTTATCTCGTTTTTCTTACCGAAGGGGGTGAGCGCTGTCTGCAGGGATTCAGAAAAAAAAAACCAAAACGGGGAGGGGCACAAACGTTCACGTTTCGACTTTTGGTGGTGTTTTGATACACAAGAAGGGTTGTTAAAAAAAAAAAGCTCCTCCTCAGCACCTGTGTGGTCTTGGGGTGTGATCAAGACGGGAGCACTTGGGACCCAGAGACAAAACCTGTTGCATGCACAGGGACCCGTGAGAGAATTTATCTGCAAATCCAACAAAATCTCTACCTAGTGTGATTTTTGTTTTGGCTTGTTTTGCTTAAAGATGAGTTTTTAATAGGCTTGTGTTCACTTACTAAAAGGACTGGATTCTCTCTACAGAATTAAGTCCTTTTCTTGGTTCTGCACTAAACACATTGCCTTGAGGATATCTCAGTTTTGGGATTCACCGCAAAGACTTTTTCATCACCTTTTATTGTCTTGAAGATTGAAAAGAACTAAGAGAAAGGAAGTGAAGCTGGCCTCCAGCAATAAAAACTAGGATAGCGTCTACGTTTGTTTTAAAATATTAATGTGGATATAGCTGAGCATTAGAATACAATCACTTGTAAAGTCTGTATAATTTTACTGAGACAAAAATTATTACCAGCAGTGGGATTTCATCTGCCTTCTTCTGAAATTTACTATACTGGTCAATGTCAGAGAAGGATGTGGATGTTGAAGGAAATGAACGTATGAGCCAATCCCAAATAACAAGTCCTACATTCCAGATAGAAGATGCTGTATTTAACAAAAGTTCTTGATAAACAAAAAGTTACCATTAAATTTAAAAGTACCTTTTTTTTACCATGTAATTTTAAGAAAAAATGTTAAAACTGTATTTTAATGCAAGTATCTGTAGTATCCCGATGTACCAGAAGCATGTATATCTAAAAATGCAAGATATCTAGATCCAAACCCCTCTTAGTTCGTGGGAGGGACTTCCATATCATATATGACATACAACAAGGGATGTATGCAAATTACAAGGCTACTTGATTAAAAGAGATCTATAATATTATATTTCTGTTGAATAGTGTTCCTTCTAGTACAGTATTCTGGCGGAGGGGACAGACCCAGCACCTTTCTCCCATATGTTGACCTCACATTATTTTTAACTCTTATAACTTGACAAGACCTTCTCTGTCCTATCACAAAAGAAAATTCTTGCAAGATTTAAATATGGATGTCTTTTACATTCTTTATTTTTAAAAAAGTTGATAGTTGATTTTGATTATGGTTACCTGCTACATGGAATGGGAGGGAAACTGTGGGGTTACACTGCAAACATGTCTCCAAAGCAGCAGGAGGAAAGATTCAAGTATGTGAGCTTCATATTTTAGTATATTTGGCTTCAATATACATATTTATAGGCTCCTTGAAGGATGATCTGGAGACATCACTTGAGTAAGCAGGGCAGAAAATACATTCAGGTGGTAATTCCACATAAACATACCTAGAAACCTTCCCAAGATAATCGCGTGAAATCAGAGAACTCTGACTTCAAGACAGAGTAGGGTGTTGGCAACATGGTAAAAATCACAGAGGGTGTAAAAACTTAATCTCTGTGAAATAACTAAAATCGCCTTTGATACTAGGTAATCACACAGCGTTATCTCATTTGGAAATTACACCACCCTCTAATGTAGCCAGCATAGTCATGGTTAAATGAGAGCATTACTGCATTTAGGAGAGTTCAAAATGATAGATTGTTTCTGTGCCAGGTGCTTGCAAGTAAAGACAAGCCAGCCTGTTTGGCAATATTTGAGTTACATGTGATAGAATCAAAAAACCATTTTTTTTCCCCCGCAGCCTGCACAAAATTCAAAGGTGCCTGTTACACTTGGATCACTTTTCACAAGATCAGTTTAAGCCAACCTGGGCTAGTAATATTCCGATATACGCAGTTGTGGGTAAAAGTCAGTACCAAAGACCAAATCCTGCATGAAACTAAGTCAGCAGTACATCTCCCATTAGCATCGGTAGTTCAAAATCAGGGACTGCACGTCTGAAACTGATTGCAGTTGTTCTCAGTTCTGCAGCGGGCTGTGACCCTTATGAGGAAGTGACATAAACAGAGAAGTCATGGCCTCTTGCTGGAAGAAGCATTATTCTCCTCTGTGTCATTCCGGATCGTCCATTCAAAAGTATTCGACAAGTAACTATTAAAGTTAGCCCCTGAGCATGGGGTTTGTGGAGAAAAAACCGCAAATTTTTACATGAACTTCGCACCCGTGATCTCAGCAGGGAACTGGTTGGGTGGGGCTCATCGGAGCGGTGTGATGCTGTGAGAAGCTGCGTTGCCCTCTAGTGACAGGCACAGAAATTCCTGCCACAAGCAACAGGCACGAACAACCCCTTCACGCAATCGTTAGGCAGCACCGTAAGACTGACACTTCCCAGACACAGTGGAGATAGGTATCGGCAGCAAAAGGATCTTCTGGAAACTTTTTTACTTTGGAGAGTCATTCACAGAGGAAGCCTTGGAATTTGAAATCTTACTCAGTGTTTTGTCATCTTTCGTGCAGGATTCCTGCACTTCCCAAAGATTAGTCAGAAAAAATAACTGCAAAATATTTTTGGTGAGAAATTCAAAAAGAGATCACTAACAAACACTTAGTTTTATAAGGATCACCACTGCTGTTAGTGCTCCCTTATCTGAAATAATGTCCTAAGCATACAGAACTACAACTTCACATTTTTTACATTGTTGTAACATTAAGGACCTGACAGTCAGATTTCTCTGGGGGAAACCACAAGATAAGGGCTTTCTCAAGTGAGATGAACCAGACAAGTGAGTTCAGTACAAGTGATGACACAGGCCCATGAACTTGATAGGACAGCACATTTCTGGATTAGCATAAACTCAGATACAAATCACCTGAATAAATGTCAGTGAAGCCATTCTGGAGAATAACACCTGCACTGATGAATTAACAGGCTGATATTAGTATGGCAAAAGATAGATTCCCTGCAAGAAAGAGCACAAAAGCATTAGAAATCTCAAACATTCAGCAGCTGATTAGTTGTCTCTACCTCACTGACAGTTCCCAGCTGAAGCTTGCATAATTGGTTCATAAATCTCCTCCCCTCCATCCCAGCATAAGGATTACCCTGGAGAAGAAAGAGATGCCCTGCTGTGTCTGGTAATCTGCACTTAGAAAATGATCCTAAGGGGGACTACTAGCAACTGACATTGTTTAGAGCTGTCCAGACAAGCACTGATTCAGCTGCAGAATTTGGAACCACAGCCAGCTGTCTGACAATCCTCTCACCCATCCCATGTTGCAAACAGCAAAATCTGCATACAGCAGAGATTTTGAGCTACTGTATGACAATATGTTGTCATGTGCTATGGTAGAACAGGTCAGTTCTGCTCCACAGGGAGTTGAAAATGGAAACATGATCTCATCCAAGACAAAGGTCTGAGTGTTGTGTCTTGGGTATTGTAATACAATTGCAAAATTTTTCAGTTTTATCTTTTTCCTCTTAAATTGGCTTATATTTCCCCTTCCAGCAGCCCACACAGAATCAGCTGTAAATTTGAATATAAGTTATCCTTGGAATGGCAGAACCTAATTTTGCGCCTGAGGCATTATGTGTCCCTGGGTAGGTAAGAGCTCGGGACTAAGGATAGGGAAAGCCAGAAAGGTTTGATGGGAAGTTCAGTGTCCTGTGGATAGATGCATGATGCATTTCAGGGAAGTAAACAAAGAGAAGGAAGGTGAGGAATATCCATAGAGGTCTGGAGGAGGTGAGAGGGGTCTGGAAGGTGGAAGGGTTATAGATACTCTGGTTGAGAAAAAGCAGTTGAGAGGATTTGGCAGGTGAGCTCATATGCAAAAGGACTGAGAGTAGTCTTTCTGCTCACTAACATCTTGCTAATCTGACCTCAGGGTAACGAAATTCGAGGGATTTAAGATGTTGACATAGCATCTTGTCAGATCTGCTAATTTGTATATGAAATGCATTGCAGTTACAACCATGGAAATTACAGGGATTCTTCACAGCTGATTTCTTGTTGGTATTAAGCAATACTTTTGAGCAATCTGAAAATTATCCCAAGAACTGGATTCATTTCAGCTTTAGCCACTTGGAAAATTTGCCAAGCTTTGGAATAGCCTTTTGACATTTTTGCTAATTATCTTCAGATCAAAATATCTTTCTAATTGCCATTGTCAAGAACAATGCAACACTCTTACTCTCAATGATGGCAAGTCTGTCTCCTTAAACAAAATTTCTCCAGGCCACTTAACATATCTGTTTCAAGTAAACAATGGCGCCATTTCTTGAACAGGCAATTAAGACCTTTTTGGGAAATTTCATTGTGTAATAAAGCAATCCTTTATTTCTCTGCACTGATTTATGCATAATGGGCCTCTACACAGACAACCAAGTAAACAGTGTGTGCTGAAATCTCCCATCAGCGAAAAGTACACATTATGGTGTTTTGAACTAACCTTTTTCTTTGGGGAAAGAAATTAAAAGGGAGCTTTCTACATATACAATGGCTATGAATTTGCTAATTGGCAGTTTAAAAATGAATGTTTAGTGGTGCAATAAACAAAGATGCCACTTGTTTGACCTCAGTGAAAGCAGCTGACAAGACTTTTCTTGGATTAATCTGTACTGGCTGTGTACTGGTTAGACTGTCATTTATTAAACCATTGGCTCTGTGTAGGCTCCATTTCTCTGAAGATATGGGTATGGTTTTGCAGCCAGCTTAAAGTAACCTGAAACTGAGCTGTCCCTGAGAGGGGCAGTCCTGCTGCCTCCCCTTTGCCAGTGTGAGGACTCGAGCAGCTATGTGGTCAGTTGGACTGGGGAACTGGTGCATCTGGAAGCTAACCCAAACATACACACACCATCCAAAGAATCTCTTTATTTTTACCTGGCTCAGCTCCCTAATCCAGCCCATACAAGCACTGGCCTTGGCTGGGTGAGCAGAAGAGCCAGATGGCTCATGGAGAGTGAGAGTGAACTGAGTGAACTGCTGGCAAGGGGGAGGTAGGTATGGGATGCCACAGGTCAAAAGAGAGTCTCTTTGGAAGAATAAGCTGAGCTCAGAGAGAGAGGCTTGTGCTGTGCCTGTCTTCTGGCAACGGCTTGTTCCCTAGAGATACATGAAGTCCCCTTACTCTCCTCCCCCACTAACGATATGGGAATATTAATGCTGGATTTAACTATAGATTAATTAGTGCTTGTCAAACCATCTTGTAATGCCAATTAAATAGAAATTTGAGAAACAGAATGCTCTTACAAATATGGAAACCTTTACCACCCTTGGTCTGATACTGTTGCTTGTTCTGTATAGAAAATGATAATATATGGATAGTTCCTCCAGCCACATCAACCTTCCAAGGTAACTGTCATGACAGAAAGTTTATTAAGGTTATCTTGATAGAATCAGTATTTACAAACACAACAGCCTGCATAAAAGAGCACTGGAAACGATCACTTTTATTCACAAATGCTTGTATGTGAAAGAAAAGCCGCTCCCATGGTGGCTATGGAGGCTGACTAAAGAGCAGCCCTTAACAAGACACAACCTGTACAGAGGAGATCTTTCAATAGTCAGGCTTTGAAGGTAGTTTATTTGAGGTCATGAATAACTTCATCAGAAAATCCTAAATCAGGATGAAAAAAGCTGTTTTGCTGACAGCAGAGAATTTTTTCCCCACTAGTTCATCTTTTACAGAATTATTAGAAAACTATAAAAGTAGGCAAGATTTAATATGAAGCAAGAAAGACCAGGTAAGCTTTAATTTTGTCTTGGTTCATTGAATTTCTAGACAATTAAACTTCTAATGTTATTTATTTACAAATATTTTTAAGTGATTTATTGCTTTAGAATGCTTTGTACTTAAACTAAATAATGAAAAATGTTTTGTTACAACAATGCTGCCCTAAAAGTAACCCCTCAGCAATTTTTCCTGCCAAATCCACACACACAGAAGATGTATAGGATGAGGGCCACTTTAGCATTCTTGGCATATCCTTAGTATGGATGTTTCAAAACAGCATACATTGCAGCAGGCTTAAGCAAAGTCATCAGGAACCAAACTGACATCTGAGCAAGCCCCAGATTGGAACAACTTCCTGTACCAGCTACAGAAAGAGACAAATCTTTGGGGTTCAATGTCCTCATTTTTATTTTGCTAATATATGGCAATGTAAATGTAATATAAAATTCTCCACTGGGAATAAGGGTTTCAAGAGTTTAAGAACGAGTAGCTTCATGTTATTTGCATTGGTAATCCTTATTGGCAGTCTAACACACAGGAAGCCTGAAAATACACAAGAAAAACATTAATTCCCCAGAGAGCCTGTGGAAAGGAGATCACTAAATTAAGATCACTTGAAGGATATTCTTATTTAAAGGCATGTATCCAAATCTCCATAACAGATACCAAGGCTGAATATTGCGTGAACTGCAAAGATTGACAAAACCTTTTCAGTAATCAATTGTTTTTCATGTAATTTTAATTATTGTTCATGTTACAGGGTTTTTAATGGATATTTATGGAGCCTCAATGTGCCGTTTTCATTATACACCAAGCAGTTTTTTGAACCTCTCTTGAGTGTGACTGCTCCCATGCAAGCCTAGCTTCATAAAGAGCCGGTCTTCGATCAATGATTGAACTGTTCAGAGAAGTATTTGATCTTTAAAACTATCTTATTGTGGGCTGACACTTCAAATTCCATTGTATACTACAAAAATTTCCATAGATCGCCACAGATATAGATATTTGATCATTAAAAAATTTACACTTCCCATGTTCTTCAAACATAAATTATTTCATCTTGTCCTAATATTTGCATATCTATTGTGCTCCAGCTTTTGGCACTATATCGAAGTAGCTATCACAATTAAAATACATTACAATATAAGCCTAGTGTAATTGATGGTTTACAGACTTATGGTACAGTAGATTCATGGTGGCATATAGATGTTTTACAGGACTGGAATGTTAGCCAGTTCTTATGTGAACTGAAGAGAATTCTCATTTTAATTTTGACTATAATAATTTTAAAAACTGGACTAAACTTAAAGGAGAACCTGAGTTGACAGAACTTGCATCTTCTTCTGATCCTATGGTGTAAGTTATATTAAGGTAAACTCAGGTTTTTTATTTTTCTTGGTTCCCTTAGATTCACAATGCTTGAGATTGGACCTCTAAATTTGGCCTTGTAGTCTAAATGTAACCAAAATGTGTGGTCACTTTACTGGCTCACTTTATCTGACTTCTTTCTTTGTCTTTAAACAAAGAATTCTTTCTTTTCACCTCATGTGAAAACACAAAATATATTATTCCTTGCGTAAGTTTATATCTAGGACATGATTCCTTATAAAAGGACCAAAATTTATTTTTTCCTCTCCAGCCAGTGTTGTCCTAATCATTCTCAGTAATTTTGGTACTTTTGTCTAGATCTAGAATTACAAAAAAGATCTCTATGTGTTGTCCAGCCTTCATCCAGCTGTAAACAGAGAATCTGAGCCAATAAATCACACAACCATATGTTCAACAGCTTTAAACTTATGCCAAGGTTGTCTTGATTTCAATCACAGTTAAGCATACATATTATTGAGATGATGCATACTATCTTGTAGGAGATGGAATAGGCTTGGGAGCTTTCATAGTTGGGGCTTCTACTGTTCCAGAAATGCCTGTCTTCTGTAGAATTTACATTGCTTTATATTAAAACAGAGGTGATCCATGGAGATGCACATCTGTAATTTCTCTTGTATTTTCTTTTAATGATTTGGGCTCACAAATTTGATCATCATTATTTTCTCCCACCCTCCTCTGAAACAAAATTTTATTCAGTTGCTAGGCCAGTAGGGACTTATGAACTTTTGCTATCTCATAGGGACGTTTTATCTGATTAAAATAATGGGCCTCTACACGATATTATTGTTTACTCTTGTTTTAAGATTGTTTTCCTTTCTCTGTTTATGTTTTATTCAGAACTGATTAACATGGAAAAAATCTTAGTCCAGTCTCTTTTGAGAATTAAAGAACCGGGAATGATTTTTCTTTTGCTCCATTCAAGATTCTGGACTCTCCAGACTCAGTTTTGCATTGTCCTATGTTGCCATTTATGTATATAGAGTAACTGAAGAGTGTGCAAAAGTGATAAATCAGCATTTTCCATACATTTGGCAGTGATTTATTGACTGGGCTGCACAGAATAGTATCTGTGCTATCATTTGGCATTCTGCAAAGACTGTGGCCAAATAGTAGCTGGAACAGTGCTGTGGTTTGGATTTAGTATGAGAATAATGTTGATAGCACACTGATGTTTTAGTTGCTGTTGAGTAGTGCTTACTTTAAGTCAATGACTTTTCAGTCGTCATCATCATCATCATCATCATCATCGTCATCATCACAACAACAACAACAATATATTTTATTTAATTTCATTTACTGAACTGTTCTAATCTCAATGCACAGGTTTCACCTTTTTAGCCATTGTCCTTTTCTTCCCACTGTGGGGAACATAATCCATGGGGGAGACACCTCTCTTCTGCTCCAGGCTAATTACTACAACTCTTGCAAATTTTGAATATCCTTGGGATGTTCAAACCAGCATGGTTTTATTGCTGTCTTCTGTGTTCCAGATCTTTTTAAACAACTATTTAAGCAAACCACACAGAGATCTGCCCTGAGGTTGGACAGCTCTGAGTGGCCGGGTGTGCAGGATAGTATGGGCAAGTGCCTAGGACAGTGGGTGCCTCCAGTGCTTTGGAACTCCCCCCTGAACAAGTACAGGATCCAGAAAAACTAGGAAAATATTTGGAAAAAGGATGCTGTCAGCCCAGCAATTCCAGAGAGACACGAATCACTGCAATGTGCTGGGTCCTGGCCCAGGCCTACCGAGCCCTGTTCAACACTATTCAGTATTCTCAAAGGGAAAGGAATCTCCCTGGATTTGATGACAAAGTGACAGGCACCGCAGCTACTCCAATCCTGGCCACAGGCCCTGCTGCTGAACCAGAGCACCAACCCGTGCCGGTATCAGTCACCCCTTTTCACCACAGGAAATGGACATGAAAGAGCTCCTTTAAAGGAGAACAAAGCAGGGCCATCACAAGAACAGGAGGAAGAGGCAGAACAAGAGGGATACACTCAATCCCTATCCCTGAGGGAGCTGTGGGGTATGCAAAAAGATTTCAGCCATCACTCAGATGAGCGTGTTATCGCCTGACTGCTCTGATGCTGGGTAACGGGGCTTGTAGCCTGGAATTAGAGAGTAGGGAAACCAAACAGCCAGGATCACCTTCTAAGGAAGGGGGCATTGACAAGGTGACTGGCAAAGGGCCACAAGTCCTCAGCCTCTGGAGGCGACTCCTGCGATGTGTGAAGGAAAAGCCAGGAAAAGGCTGCATGGACATTCTAGTTTACAATTATACTTTTAGTGAAGGGACTTTTTATCTAATTTTCTACATGAAAAGCACAAAACAAAACAAGAAGCAGGTGTTCTGTCCTGTGAAATGTCACCCTCTATAGTTCATGAACAAGGTTATTTTAACTTTCTGCCAGTTGAGTTAACGAGACCATCAATGGTGTATTATCTTCTGTGTCAACAAGTACACTTTTTAAGGCTCCCAGACCTTTTAAAGGTCTGGGAGCCTCAGGGAACTGTTCTTGGCACTGAGGAGGACACTGAAGCTGCTCTTACCCGGTTTGACTTCTCATACCCTCAGCACACCACCTCCTTTTTTATTCCAGTCTGATACATCCTAATTATTGGGTTCCTTTTCCAGTTCCACTTTCTTCATTTAACAAGCCTCACAAGAGGTACCAAAGACATTCCTAGGCTCAGTTTGCCTCCATTTACCTAAAAGAGGCTTTTATATTACTTCCATGTTGTTTCAGCCGCTGTATTTACTGACTGACTTTTAGCTGGTTTTTTGATATAGAAGAGAAGCTGCATGCCTCCAACTGAAGCTGACACCAAGCAACCTGAACACCAGAAGTGCTCATTTGCCTAAAAGCTATCCCTGTAACTTCAGTTTTGTACTGACAACAGCATCAAAAAACATCCTCTCATTTTCAAGTTCATCAGGCCTAACAAAATCCTGTGCTTACATTTCTATTCACAGCACTATATTCAGTTGAATACTCGAGGAATACAAATAAACCACTCTCCTGAAATCAATACAACTCTTGCCTGTCATGTTTAGGTAAGTCCGAAAAACACTTAAATTCTTCCACATGTCTGTCACCAAAGTCAGGGTCCATAACACGAGTGAGTTAATTTTCTTGTTTCCTATCACTTCTGTCTACCTTATTTATATTAGACCAAGTGAATTATTGTCCAAGTATGAGGTAACTGCTATTCTCTTTTTAACATGGGCAGTCATCACCTTTGCTAAAAGCCTAATAATCTGTAAAGACAGCACTGTGAAGACTGAAAAATAAAGTGAACTAAACCATTTGATGTAGAATCTTCCATAGACTTTTTTTCCCCCCTGAGTCTGGTTACCAAGCACCCCAATGCACCCAGCAGGTCACAAGGGTGGTCTTCAGATTGCTCTATAAGGCTGCAGACATTTTTTCCTTTCTCTTCCGTAACACCGGGGAAAATATGATAGATTTTCTCAGAACTATTTAGGAAACAGTCTAGGTCATAGCAAGCCAAGATATCAGCGTGCTTTCATGTCATCAGTGGCCACAATCTCTCAAGCCTTTAGTAACTTTCAAGTATGTCATCTCTATTTTACCTGCTTTTTGTCCCACTAATAGGAATTTGACAGTGCAATATGGCATAATAAATGATCTGTGGTTTTTATTACTTGAGAAAATAATTAGTAAATTAGGATAACATAAGAATAAAATTTCTACTCTGTCAGGTTTTCAGAATTAAAAAAACCCAAACAGGTACTGGAACTTTTCAGAACACTAGCTTGATGTCTTAATAGATGACACTGATTTTCCATATCATGCCAGCTTCTGGTTTGAAAGGAGTTACATATTTTTATATACTGCAATGTATGATTTCTCATAAATCTGATGTCGTCTTCTCTTTGCTCACACAACTCTCTGTTGAATCTTTTTCTTGCTAACATACATCGTTTTTTCATAAAATACAAAACAATTACAAAACTATACAGATAGTTAAATGAGTGTTACATATAAGAATAAATACTCTTAAGAGTTGCAAAAATGCTTATAAAACCTGTTCAAACTGTTTATTCGATAATATTCACAGCATCATATGTTAATGTCCCGTTGTAGCCTCAAGTAAGATGTATAAACAGAAAAATGCTCCTTGTTATCTGAGACTGAACATTACACAGAATATGCACTTTTCCAAAGTTTATTAGCTGTGATGTTTTCAGGATTTAAAACTACTGATCTTTTTTTTTAATAAAACAAAACTCAAGGATCTGGGTTTTTCATAGTTCACTAGGTAACCTGCTGCCTGCATCTTTAAAATTGGGTAGAAGTCTTTCAGTAATTTTTAAAAGTTCTTTTGTGTTGCTTTGACTAATAGGAGAAGTATCAGTCCAATGTTTAAGTTTGATTGTTGGGATTTTAAACAAACCACTAATAGCCATTGATATTTTAATTACTCTATTTCTTTAACTTAGTGGGAATGGCCACTGTGTGCTGAAAGCTTCAGCTAATTCTGATAACTCCTGTGAAAAAATTAAAGTGTGGGGAAAGACTCAGGAGAAGCTATTTAAAAGGAGTGTGCTAAGAGGCTTTCAAAGTACCAAAAAGATCTAAAGGAGCCAGGGGAGAGCAGATACATTCATTTAAAATGATAAATTATCAGCAAAAATGAGGGAAGAAAAAAATTTGACTTGACTTGGAAGTGCCCACTAAGAATACACACTGGGCATAGTGTAAACATATCTCTCCTACCCTTCAAAATCTATTTTCACCTTTTTATGCTCCCATCCATACTTGGGGTTTGAATACACAGTTCTAATTAACGGGAGACCCATAAAACTGGAGACAGCAATCAGATTGGCAATCTAAGAATCTGAGGTTCTGATTCAATACCATTCATCCAGCAAAAACTCTGAGCGCTCAAGAGGCTTATAAAAAAAACCAAAACAACACGAAAAGGATGAGATGAGTTGTTAAGCAATTCATGGATGTGAAGGCTTTGATGTGTTTAGGTAATATCAGCAAAGAAATGCACCTAGTGAATTTTCTATAATTAATGACATGGTTCATGACTAATGACCTAAGCTCCTTGTTGTTACTTATTCCTTATTTGCAAAGAAAGCAGTGGGTCAAATTCAAGTATCTAAAAACAAAAACGAGAGCCCTCAAGTTTCTGAGAGATATATATACTTATGTAAGGCCTGAAGTAAGTCAAAAAAGATTAAGCGCAAGTTTCATAAAGAAGATGTTTGGAGTAGAAAGTATTTATATTAAATACTAGGATATAAAGAATGACAGGATGTATGAGGAGAAATGACATTATCAGGACACTAAAATAAAAATACTCAAATATTAATGAAGGAAAAGTATTAGAATATTAAAACCCAAAGCAAAAACACTAAATGTTTTGGTAAGTCATGGAGTTTAGACCCTAAGACTAAATGCATTCTTGGAACTGGCTATCTTAACTCATTCTTTTCTCTGTAAAAAGGACAAACTCGACATATTCTACTTCAAAAAGTCTCAAAAAACAGAACCTTAGATTCATTTCTAGTTAAAACACTCTCGCTGTGTGTGAAATAAATTGACAGATTTAATAAATAGTAAAGGCAGAACAAAAGAACTTTTCATTATAATTTCCTATAACATTATAATTTCCTATAAGAATGATACTGTCACTTTATTACACTCAGAAAAGGCTTTATATTAAATCATCAAATAAATTGCTTGACCTGCTAGTGTAAGATTGCCCCAGGGCACAGAACAGAGTTTGAAGCAGCCTTCTTTCACCTTTGGCTCTTTCAACCTGTAGATTTAAGCAAAGATCGAAATCCAACTTGGTGCTCTGTTTGCTTAAAATGCATATTTTATGAACATTTCAAAATGATCTGTCCAATGCTTTGGGAAAACTAGACACTAAATTATAATACACAAGAAGCATATAGTGACTCTGTGGTTTCATCCCACAAACAAACACAGAAAAAGAGAGTAAGTTTACTATAGCCCTGCATGGAGTGCTGATAATGCTGCTGTTTTGCCTAAACTGCCATATATTCCATTTGGTCTTTTCTTACGGGTGCTCTGCACTTTATTCTGTAATAAGTGCTGTATCTCTGCTGATTTTACTGTAGCTCCACAAAGGGCAAGTTAAGGCAAAGAAAGAAAAATGCTGATGGGAGATTTAAAATGTATGAACATATTATTCAGCAGGATTTATTAGTTTTAAAATGCTGCTACAATTCCCAAAAAGAGTTGTTACAATTAAGAAGACTATTTGCCCAGTAGTACAGGATCAGGCCCTGATTCAGAAGGTTAAGGTGGCCTTTCAATTTTACTACGAAACAGATTGATAGGTCAACTGTTATATGATGCTAAGACTGCTGAAGATAACTTGGGAACAACAGGCTCTTGCAAATTATGGTGCGAATAATTCTGAATAATGAACACATTGAGTGAAGAGTTACACAACAGTTGTCCTGCATCAAAAAATAATCATCTCTGTCTGTGGTGGCTTGTGTGGCTGCCACAAATTGATTTTAGGTATTGCATATCTTTGTAATAATAATGACTCTTTAGATAGTTTTTTGAACAAGTTTCCTCAGAAGATTGACACATCAGGCTCCCTTAACCTTCACTAGCAGCCTTTTCAAAATCACCCTGCTTTGCAGGGGTATTTATCTATGTTCTGAAAGATTTACTATTGTCTGTAAGCCATTAACACAGCACTATTGCCTTCTGGTATGGGCTGTTACTGTGTTAGTCCTCTGTACTCACAGAAATAAGCTACAGTAGGGCCTTTGTCCTGTCTTTCTGGGATGCACACCAATCCGAGCCAATCTTGTCCTTTCACTGATGGTATCTGGACTGTTTTGAGGTCTGGGACACTGCAGTTTTGTTTCCATTTCTCTGACTATATGCTTTGTGATGCTGTTTTCCTACCACTGCTGCCTTTCCATTCTGGTACACAGGAATTTGGCCTCAGAATCTTTTTCTTCAGTTGATGGCAAATTTGTACAAAATCTGTCCTGTTGCATTACAAACTTGCTGCTCTGAAAAGCAAGGAAGACCAGAGAAGTGGTCTGTGACTCCAAGGGAAAGCACTGTAGGGACAGCCTACGAAACCTGGTTCACTGTCCCCCATCTGATAACAGATATTATTTCTAACATTACATCCACAGTGCTATTAAGGGCAATCAAAGCTTCCCCTTCTGATAGTCTGCAAACTGTAAGCTTTGTCACTCACAAGAACAGAAAGGATATTGTAAACATCATTTTAGCTAAAAGCTCCTGATCAGGACTGAGCAAAGGCTCTCCTAGGAGTTATCTGCTATTTCCTACCCGGTTCTGTTTTGTAATCACAGTTACAGAGCTGTGGATGGCCTGTAATACAAAGCTTTGGTGTACCAACGTCCACATTACTGGTTTTGCTAAGCATTTCATTTTTTATCACCGAAACAATTTGCACAGTTAACAAAGTAATTATAGCAATTAAAATGACAACTGTAAAAGGGAAAGCTCCATTTGAAAATGACTGCAGCTGTAGGAAGCCACCATTAGGAGAGATTCCAGGGATTCCCATCATGGCTGCAATATGAGTAATCTCCTGTAATTTCTGCAAAGCTACCTAGCTGATGAATCCAGTAAAGTATGTGTTTTAGCATGTACCTCAGTAGTTTAGCAGGTACCTAAAGTTAACAAAAAACTGGCTTTACATGATGGAGTTTGATGATAATTTCTGCGCCTATCATAACTGTAATCATGATCCTTCATCGACATCATACTACAAATACAGAAAATTTTGCCACTTTTTGCATTGCAAAGATTTACATACACTATTCACCCGTTTCTAAACAATATATAAGGCCACATATGATTAAGTCTGACAGCTGTAGGTACAGGACTTGACAGATATTCTACATCGTCTGGTTTGTAATTTAAGACAGCCATATCTGGATAGTAAAACCATCCAGAAAGTGGATGGTTTTTTTCTCTTGCTCTAATCTATTTTGACAGATAAGCAACAAGGTTAAAACCGTACATATTTTGGGTTACCACACCCTGAGTGAGCAGGTCAATTTGCAGTTGTATGACCCCAGTGGTAACATATTTTTCTTTTAACATTGTTGTACATTTCTAACAACAGTTAGGCTCTTTTAGCCAAAAAAAAAAAGAAAAAAAAAGAAAGAAAGAAAGAAAGAAAAACAAAACAAGAAACCAAACCAACCAATGAACCAACTAAAACCACAAAACAACCCACAAAAAACAAAACCCTAAAAAACAAAAAGCCCCCAAAACACACAACATCTGATTTTGATCACATATTTCCTTTCCATCAGTTTCTTCCCATAAACATTTAAAAATGTCCCCAATATAACCCACTACCAAGCGCCTTTCTTCCCTAACCTCAATGCTGCAAAACTACACATGATGCTACACCAAGCACCAAGATTATTATGGTACTTTTTACCATAATAAGCATTTCTATAATTAACTGATTCACCTTTTCTTTTTCGTAGTCCTAACCTCACAGTTCTCTCAGTGCTTAACCCCTCCAGTACCAACAGCACTTATTCAGGTTCTCATTTTAAATGTCTTTCTTTCTTTTCTCTCCACTGGCTATTGTGCAGCTGATGTACACACTCCTCTCAGGTCTCATTCATGCATGTATTCACATATTTAATTGAAAACACATGACTAATTTTCATAATGCTACAGTCATTAAGCCTGAACAATTTTTGTACTCTGATAACTCTTAGATTTGCTTACTTTGAATCCCTCATTTTAATTGCCTTAAATTTGCTAACAACTGGGAACATTTTTGCTCTCTTTTTCTTCTAAAACTTTTTGGAAGCCATGTTACAGATTCCATGAATGCAAAAATAAATCAGCAAAGGAAAAGATTAAAAAAAAAAAGACCCCAATAAAAGCAAATGGTTCTCTTGGGTCTCTTTCTTTCTTCTACCTCAACCTTTTTGAGATCAGAATAGATATATTGTATCCAGATTTCTTCATCATGCTGCTGGATAACTCAATTGCTGGCAGCTAATATTAAAAAAAAATCCTAATATGCAGCAGCTTCCAAGAACTTTTTTTACACTTTTCACCCCAAAATTCCACTAGAATGGTAAACATTTAACAGTGGTTGAATTTTTACTGTGAAGGCCCCAGGACAACTCTTTGTATAAATTCTAGATAATTCCTTTCTCTGGAGGTTTTCTTTCCCATGCTTATCTTTCTCCAGGCTGGTATAGCTTTCCATATTCCTGTTGATAGTTTTTCCCATGGTTGTTCTCTTGTGCCTTTTACTCTAAGAATAGGCAGCAAAAAATTTATTTTCTTCTCCTGAAATGTCTGTGTTTAGTGGAAGAGAGCAGCCTGGTCAGTACAGAAAAAAGCCTGATCTTTCATATGTACTACCTGTACTGATCACTAGCTCATTGCTACTTAGCTGTTATCTGGGAAGTCAAAGCTTCTAGTTTATTCCAGCAGCAGCAAGTAGGGCAAATGGGAAACACCTTTCTAAAACTCACAGTCTCCATAAATTATAAAAGAAACATTTTTAATATATAATTGGAAGGCTAAAGATCTTTTTTTATATATAGTGAGATGTGCTTTAATTTGACAAAAAACCTCAAACCCTTATGCTTTGGCTTTCAAAGCTAATTCTATCCCCATTCAATTAAGACATTTTATTATTCATTGTCTGCCTCTCAAACCTTCAAATACACATGCAGCACTTGTTACAGTGCCAGGACTTTATTAGCTTGGTAAAGAATAGGGACTCACCCCAGTTCAGAACCAATGGCTTTCTCTACTCTCTGGACAGTATCTAGCAATCTTCTTCCAATAAATCTTCCTCTTCTATCTTTTTGTCATAGGAACATATGATATAATTTTTGTTGATGCATCTCCAGTTTGAAAAGCTCTGACAGCAGCATAACTGTGAAACTGTTCCCTGGAAATAAATTTCACAGCATGAAACTGTTCTCTGGAAAAAAATTATAATTGATAAATTAATTAAGATTTCCAGTATTATTGGAATGGTGAGCAGCATTCAGGAAACAAAAAAAAAGGGATTTGCAATCAGGTTTAAAAACCAAGAACAAAGTCAGGGCCTAATTTGTTTAGTAAACAGTTCCAGGTCTGAATTACAGCAGTTCAACATGTTGATGTTGGAGTTACTAGAATGTTACCCTTGCAACATTATCCAGTCATGACTATAGGTTATTTATTCTTTTTTAATGAGATACAGATAAAACGCAATCTCAGAGACATCAACTTGATGAAGAAGACATAAATAATTTAAATGCTCTAATGTGATGATTCTTCTAGTTTTAGTTGGAAATATGCCATGAACTGTGCTTCTATGATCACACATCTCTCTGGTTTCCAGAACTCTTCATTCTAGACACAGAGGTAAATCTGACACACAAAGACCATGAAGGCTGTTTCTGCTGTGTCTTACCAGCAGTACCTGGGTCGGCTTGACTTGTTTTGGTTTGTATGAGAGCTTTGCCTGGTGCCCATGTAGTGTACATGCACAGTTCCTTCTAACATACAGCAGTGTCCTGGATATAGTCATGGAGATCTAGTTGATGAGTTTTTTACTCTGTAATGCCTGATGTGACACTGGTGATTCAGCAAAACTGTGGTCAAGAGAATTTCCTCTAAATATGTAGGAAATTATACAATCACATAGTAAAAGCTGCCTTTAGGCTGCTGCTACACTTGGCAGCAGAAGCAAAATAAAGCCACCTTCTGTTCGATGCCCAGCTGGAGGGACTCCAGGTGGGCTGTGTGGCCTCGAGAGACATACCCTGCCAGGGTCAGATGTCTCTGGATACACATTTAGCTCCAGAGCTTCTATCTAAATCCTCCAAACTAGAATGGCTGGTGCCTCAAGACTTAAAAATACCATCAAGGAAGTATCTGGTGACAGGCGACTCTGCTGAAAGATGAGAATGGGGAGTCGTCATTTCAAACAAGATGGCTGCCAACAAGAGCAGAGAGGCCCAGCTGAAAAAAATTACTGTAGTCACGTTGGAAATTAAAATCAAAGTGTCCAACAGTGCTGTTAGATGTTACTTCAATTAGTTCTTCTTGGCAGCACTACTGGGACAGAAGAATGAACCTCAAGGGGGATATTTGTGGTGGAAGATGAAGTACAAGAGATCCCTGCCCAGATCCAGAAAAGTCTTCAGACAGATATATCCTCTGGACTAGCCAAATCCCGCAGCCCACAAGGAAAGACAAACGCTTAAAGCTTGTCTTCCTGTTCCTTACAATAGTGCTCAGATCCCTGGTGGATGGTGAATTTAAATCAGGAAAAGCTCTGCAACTGGCTCCAATTGCAAGCATCATGTACTGATATTTACACCTCTCAAATTGTGAGGGGAAAAAATACAACTCAATCAAAAGAATTCTTTTGGGGATGCCGCATTAAAAATAATAATTTCCCACAATTTGGCAAAACACATTGTCCCTTAACCATCCCTTTAAAATCTGCCAGGTGGCAAGGACATAAACTTCTTAATGAAGTTTTCAGTTCAGCTCTCTTTTCAGATCAGTGAGGAGCTGCATCTCTTCCAAAAGCTACTGGTTTCTAGTCTTTAACTTTCAACAGTTCACCTTCTGGAAACATGAGAGTTACTTCTATTTTCAGTAAGACACCATGAAAAAATGGTAAGTGATAGCTCCAGCAGTCAACAGAGTGGAAGAAAAGATTAGCACATGATGATTCACACCATCTGTACAATCACCCACTAACCCCTTTCCATTCTTCAACTGCCTGTACCCTTCCTATCTCCTCTTTCTTCCTCCCTTCTTTCTTCCCACATGCTCTTCCCTCCCACGGTTTCCATCATCCCACCCTCCCTTTAATTTAATCCCTTGTTCTCTATGCTCCTTTGCTCAGTTTCATGCACCACATGAATCCAGACCTCCCATGCACGAACCTGGAGTGAAAAGTCTGTAATAAAGAATCAGTCACTGGACTTAATTGTCTATGCTTTTTGGCGGAAAAGTTTACAATTTGTCCCAGAAGTTAGATTTTTCCCCTGATAGCTGAACCTTTGTTTTGCATGGCAGAAGGAAAGAGGCTGCCTGCTTATGAAGAATGTGGAAGGAAGACTCTGACGAACCCTCCCAGTCCCCCAGCACATAACATGTCACTGAGAACACAGGGATGTTGATGAGGGTATTCAGTCTGGTAAACAATAAATCACAGAGATGGCATAATAGGCAGACACATCCCCAGGGGGCAGCCTGGCAAGTGTAAATGTGCTTGCACAGTGTGCTCACCACCAAGTGCTCACCACCCAACGGTGCAGGAAATGCCCAAGGGCACTAAAAATGCCGGTGGACAGGGAGCGTGCTGCCCAGGTGGGCACCCACTTCAGCGCCAGTAACTGCTCCCAGAAAGATGTTTGTGGTTTAATCAGTGCCATACTAAACGGCTTTCACTGATGCTACCTTCTTTGACATGGAAGACTCTGATGTCCTTCCTCCCTAGCCAGCACCTCCAGCCACACTGTTGTGTGTGTCACAGAGATTGCAAGGAGCAGAGGATGGGGAGGAAGGTGGGCACGCTCATACCTCTGATATGCCTTCTGTCTCCTTATAGCCCCTTCCAGTCGCCTCCAATTGCTGCTGGTGCCCACCCCCCACCCTCCCACGCCCCTTCAAGTGTCCTCCTTCCCAGCTCCCTCCAGCTGTCCCGCTGCTGCCAGGGGCAAGTCTCAGCCATTGTCTGGAGAAATAGCAGCTGGTGAGAACTGGTCTCTCTCCAGTATCATAGGAGTCACCTCTAGGGCAGGTTTCCTTCCCATATGGGCCTTATTATGGCTCCTGTATTGCTCATGTACAGCCAACAGACTAGTTGCATCCTGCCCACAAAGCCAGACTCTGTCTGGGTATTCCCTCAGGCATCAGAAATTATTAACTAATTTATTCACAGAGGCATGGATTCAACTGGAAGGTGGAGTAAGTCACAGATTAGTGGTTAGGCCAGTCTCTGAAAGAGACGGGAGATGTGAAATAGGAGTTTGCTAATGATCCCAGGCAAAGGAGAGAACTGCAGCGCTGGGACAGTTCTGTGAAAAAGGAGAGACGGTGTCACACCAGCCTCACCATGATTTAAGTGGAAACAGTAGCCAAGACTGGGCCTATTGGTGGATTAGAGAGGAGGCTTTGAGACCTCCTAGAGCAGACCACCAGAGACATCTCAGCAGAGAAACTTGTTTCTGAATTCTGGTGAGGTACAAGCAGTTTATGCATGAGACAGAAAACAATTTGCTGAGCCCTGTCAAAACTGAACTCGTTTTGCAAATGTCCAGAGGCTGAACCTTTAGAACCTTTGAAAAGCCAAGGATTTTAGATGCCTCCCAGCTGAGGTCATATCTGAGCCCTGGTCTGAAGGGTAACAATTTTGGTAAGGATGCTCACGGTCCCCTGTGAATATCAAAGTCCTTCACTTGATCTTTGGGGTGTGTGGCATTTAGCAACATGCATCAGCCACAAACTTTGGGTTTGCTTTTTAAACTGTTACTCAAAAATAAGAAATACTAACAATAGCAATTACATGGCTAGAGTATATGCTTATTGGCACCTAAGGTTGGACATTGAAGCCAAATAAGAAATTTGGCACAATGATTTAAATACCTACTTACTTACTTACTTACAAACTACATAAAATGTAGTTTGTTCCTCACACAAAGCCAAGCCTATACCCAGCTTCAGTTTCACGTTTGTAGCTCACCTGGACAAAAATTAGTTTAGTTCTGACAAAAAGTACACATACTCTTTGCTGTCATGACAGTTTCTGGCCTCACCTAACTGCAAACTCATAGCTGTGCTGTAACTGTCTGATCCCCATCAGATCCTGAAATTTGTTATAGGTTCTGTCTTTTTAAAAATTACCTTTTGTAGGGGAAAAATTACTAATACATTATTTCAATTACTTCATACCTGTATTCTCTATTGAGTGTCCAAGAAATTTGTTTAAACACACATTCGGTTTTCCCAGAATTCACTACCTTTTATAAGGACTGCCAGCAGCAAACACCTGATGTGCATGTTAGCTGTAATTCCTTTCTCTTTGTCTTTTGTAAACACTAACACACAAGACTGAATTCCTTTCTTTTGTGGATTTGGAAATCCAGTGAAGTATGCAAAGATTTGTGGTTTACCCCATCATCCATACATTTTGGTATTGCAATTCCACCTTTCTGTCATAAAACAGGGACTTTGGAGGGAATGCAGGAAGAAAACAAGTATGGATTGAAATAATTTCATGAAAACGATAAACCATTTGACCACTAATTTAGCATTGGCCATTTAATTGCCTGTCACAATCTTAGTTTCACAGAAGATTTTTATGATTTAATCCCTGAAAATTGCAATGTCCAAAGATTACTGGATCAAATAACAGACACAGAGACCTCTATCACCAGTGAAAACTTATCTACCTGAGCAAGTCCAGTGCAGGACAAGGTACGCACTTCAACAAATGCAGCACATGGATATAATTACTTTTCTTTAAAAATTGTAGTGTATGTGTTTGAGTCATACTAAAGTTAGCCTAAAAAAATCTGCTTTGTCTGTTCAGGTGCTCTTATAGTGGCATGATCAGGAATATTTTTACACTTTAAGAAGGCTTAGTATTTTTTTAAAGTTGAGTAAATTAAGAGGAAAACTTGAAATAGAGTTGCCTAGGTCTGTATTTAGGATTAATATACTTACAAGTAAATGGGACTTTCTGATTTCTCACATATAGTCATTACAAGCGCAGTGAATATGGATGTGTAAGTGAAACACCCCCACGTATTTCTAGTAAAATTAATTGTTAAAAATTGGAGTGTTTGGGTGTATTGAGACTCTGTGATGAGCATTTCCCACATCTACACAATTTTTGAGTTTACAAAAATAAACAGCTATGTTAAATTTATTGAGTTTCATTTTCAGCACAGGCTGCCAAAGTTGCCATGGTTTCCACGGTTTAAATGCAGTACACATACCTCTAAAACCTCTCTAAGAGTCTACCAAAATCATCAGACACAAAATCACTTGATTCAGTTCTGAAAATGCAGTCAGCAGATTAAGAGCTACAGGAGTGTCTTACTGCATGGAGGTTTAGTGAGGGATTGCAAGTTAAGGGATGTGGAAATAGTGAACACTGGTTTTTAGGGAGTAATGCACTGCACGTGGAAATTTATGGGGTTTTTCTGATGACTTTTGTTTGCTCTCAGCTGCCCTTAGGAAGGCTTTTAGGAGGGACTGTGCCTCCTGAACCACTGAGACTGGCACCAGCAGATCCACATGTTTAAGCATGAGGTTCTTGACTCTGTTGCTCCCCTTTCACAAGGACAATCTAAGTAGTAAGACCAAAACACAATTAAAATTTTGGTGTTAGTTGCTTTCTCTAAACAAAAGACTAGAAGAAATATAGCTGAAAACTGTGCTGAACTTTTGCTCCACTCAGAAAAAATAAGATGCATGGATGGATGGATAGACAGATGCACTAAACAGTTCACCCCATACTTGAAAGCTAACGAAAAACATATTTTGTGGCTTTGACAAATTAACAGAGCAGAGCAACCTAGTCTTATGTCTTCTTATTTCCTGTTTTTCTAGTGAGTCTTGGCTTGGAAAGCAAACAGACTTGTGCACAGATGAATAATGTGTTTAGATTTAGATTTGGCCAGAAAAGGAAGTCACGGAAGATCTTTTTACTTGGATGGAAATAATGTATGTCACCCTGATGTTACTCTGTGGGATTCAGTTGCTGCTTTCATAGCTGATTGCAATGTGCTAATGTCCTAGGGCCAAATCTCAAATGGCTCAGTGAAGTCAGTGGGAGTTTTCACTGAGTCAAATCTAAATGATATCTGAAGAAGGATGTTAGGACTTGCTTTGTCACCAGATTTTCACCGGCACCTTAAAACCTTTTCACCCTGAAGAAAAAAGAAAAGTATCTTGGAAGAGTCTTAAACACTCTGTAACTGAGATGGTTTCTGGAGCACAGACAGGCACTCAGGGAAACAGCTGTAGGATTGTTTTCCAGTAAGCCCACCAAATCAGAGTGCAAAGGGCATTTCAAGGACAGATTAGAGTTGTAGCACACTGCACTGAGGTCAGGCAAGCTCTCAGAGTGCGCAGGGTAGCATGCAGAAGACTGTCAGTGGCAGACCCATCCATCTTCTTATGCTGGCCCCTTTACATGACTTAAGAAAGAGGGATGATCTGTAGAACAGGAATTCAGTGTTTCAGAAGAAATCAACAGCTTTATTCTCAGATGAGAGTTGTGCTAATAAAAAGCAGAAAGCTTTTGTGGGTTTAATTATCGTCTTCCTGCAGAAGGTATTGATCTGGGTGGAATCTAAAACTCCTGAGCCTGACTTTTACCAGGGCCCTTTTGCAGAGTCAGACATGTTCATCAGTATAAAGCCAAGTTCATAGGTTTATTGTATTATACAATGGCGTCAGTTGCTATTTATATGCTTTTTAAGTAGTTGCATTTTTCAATAGATTTCAGGCCTATGTAGCCAGAAAATGTGAACTATATGGATTTAAGCTGGCATACCAACAAAAAGAACTTTGACTATTTTTAATCCCCCTATTTTTAAACTAATCTCATGAATCATCATGTTCAGTCTCTGGGGTTTTGAAGGGCTGCGATTCACATCACTTCCCAGCTCCAGAGAGTGAGAACTGTTCAGTGTTCTCCTCTCCTTGAAATTTCCATTAAGTATAAAGATTAGTATTAAACTGCTATGACAGCTTTGTAATCAGAACTTCCTTTCATTAGAAGCTGGCTGGAGCCACAGATGTTTCTTGTATTACATATCATAAAATACTCACCTGAATGTACAAATTATAGCCTTTTTTAGACATTAATATGGTTTGGGTGTTAGCCAGCTGGACATTTTTGAGGCACACAGTTTAATCAGCAGTCCTCTGCCTTCTCTTCATCCTTCCACGAGCATATATACTTACACACATAATGAACAGTTAAAAGACATAATTCAGGAATTCTGGTACAAATTTTTGAAGAATCAACATGAAGCCTTGTATGCTTCAGAGCTGTACGTCTTCCTGAAAACAATATTGGCTCACTGGCATCCACCGTGTGGTGGGTTGACCTTGGCTAGATGCCAGGTGCCCACTGAAGCTGCTTCATCACTCTCCTCCTCAGGCTCGTGGGTAGGGATAAGGACAGGGAGAGATCACTCATCCGTTACCGTCATGGGAAAAAGAGACTTGACTTGGGGATATTAATTAAATTTATTACCAATCAAATCAGAGTAGGATAATGAGAAACAGAAACTCCATAGGCTGCAGGTGGATCTCTGCTCCACTGTGGCCCTCCATGGGCTGCAGAGCAGCCTGGCTGACCATGGTCTGCACCACGGGTTGCAGGTAAATTTCTGCTCCAGCACCCGGAGCACCTCCTCCCCCTCCTTCTTCTCTGACCTTGGTGTCTGCAGAGCTGTTTCTCTCACGTATTCTGACTCCTCTCTGCTCTGACTGCAATTGCTTCTGTGCAGTTACTTCTTTCCTCTCTTTAAACACATTATCTCAAAGGTGCTTCCACTGTCGCTGATGGGCTCAGCCTTGGCCAGCAGCGGGTCCATCCTGGAGTGTGCTGGCATTGGCTTCTCTGGACATGGAGGAAGCTTCTGGCAGTTTCTCAAAGAAGTCATCCCTGTAGGCCCTGCTGCCAAAACGTTGCCTCACAAACTCCATACACACCAGTATATATACACACACACACATTTTTCACATTGAGGAAGTCAAACAACAGAACAGGTTTTCCAGAGATACTGTGCAGCCTCAATCTTTGGAAGTTTTCAAGACCCAATGGAACAACCCCCGAGCAACCTTTTCTGAACTCATGGCTAATGCTGCTTGGGGCAGCCCCTGTACTGCAGATTTCCTTACATGTCTTCCAGTTTCAGTTTTCGTGTAATCCTGGGATTCTAGGACTATGTAACGGATAGATAGAGACATAGAAATTTTTTTTTCCAATGGCTTTGGGGACAAATACTAAATAATCTACACACTGCTACGTTATAAGTCGCGGTTGTGTAAACCAGTGAAATCAATACAACATCCTTGTTTTCCTTGAAGTTACAGTATTAATTTTTACTATTCCAACTAACAACGCACAGGTTTTAAATATTTTCACAAAATATCTTTAAAAATACACATTAAAGTTATCTTCCCTCACCACCCTCCCCAAAATGCATAGGGAAAACATTTCAGTCACTCCAGTTACCATAATCGCAAGCTCCCACTATATATGACTAAAAATGCTTTTAGGGTGGAGATGTACCTGTTCACACGCAGAAGGGTAGAAGTACAGGCTTACTTTTTTACTGTAAACTTACAGATTACCCAAAGGTAAATCAGAACAGAGAAAAGAATGATTAACGCAAGACGGAAGAAATAACATCTGGTGATATCTTTCCTCAGTTCAATACTGTCTTGAGAGTCTCTCTTGCCAGCTATAGATACAGCATACAACTCCCACTGATTCCCTTCAAAAGCATTCCATGCCTCTTGTAACATGTTTGCTGTATTACCCACTGTTCTCAGGTTAATATTTCTTCCTTCTTTTGCTCCCTTCCACCGCCCTATAAGGATGGGATTTTTCTATCCCCTCACTTTAGAGCTACTCAGAGTTCACACCCTTTTCATCCTCTCTCTCAAGAGCTTTTGCAGTGACCTTTCCAGAAAAAATAAACTTTTAGATTGCACTGATTAGAGAGATTATCCACATTAAGCATTCCCCTTGTGAGCATGAACACAACAAAAACTCATTTAAGAAACTCAAGCACTCTGGTCTAACTGGGAGAGGTATAGCCTGTCTCCTGCAGAAGTGGCCTTTTTATTCCTCTGTTAGATTTAATCAACCTTGTCTATCATCTCACCAAGAAGCTCTTTTGCTTCCTGAGACTTGCATGAGTTTCAAAAGTTACTGCTAAATCACCAGAACAATTATATTAGTTTCTAGGGTTTTTTTAAATTCCCTATCTGCTTTCCTCATGCTTAGCCTACTCTAAGATCCAACTAATAATTAAAAGCTCACACCTATTTTTTAAGTTGGAAAAGCATAGTGTAAAATATCTGAAAGCAAACAAAAAGATCTGCTGTTTCCTCAGGATATTTCTCCCTGATGTTCCTCCCACCGTCATCACCACAGACACTAAAATGGCACAATATAAGATAGAATCAGAAGAAATGTTCATTTACTTGGAGATTTGACTCCAGTGCAGAGAACTGTATAAGTCATAAATCTTTTTTACATAAACACCCCCTTTTTCCAGCCAAGTTTTCTGTTGTCCCAACAGGACACAGTTGATCCAATATTTTGTTTCTAAGATAAATATTTTGACATTTTCTCTCCTTTCAGAAAATACAGGCAATGAGTTGTTTTCAATTAAGGCTAAAGAGTTTGCTGAAGATTTGGGAAATGCTTTTGAAGCTGGGGAAAAAAACAGTTGAAAACTCTGATAACTCCGGCACAGCACCAAGCATTACAAATGAAAAAACCCATGTGATTGCCCATTATTGCCATCTCCAAATGAAAGTGTCACATTGAAGTCTTCCCTCCTCATTTCTTAATGTGCTTCATTTGGCTTATGGCTGTTAATTTCATCATAACAGATGTAATATCAACACACCTATAAGAAAACAGTAAGCTACTGAGCACTTAAATGTTGAATTTCCCTTAAAAATTAAAGAAAAATTAACAGAAAATGCCAGCAATTCCCATATCAGTCATGGTCAATATGGTCACATATCAGGTAATATGTGAAATCAAAGAGTTATTATAAAATTACTATTTATGGTAAGTGCACTAAAAGCAATATAAAACAGTTATTATTTCTATTACTTTAGCAAAAAAGGATAATTCTAGATTAAGAAACATCTCTGACTGTATGTGAAAATGTTTAATATGTTTGTTCTCCATAATAGGAAATGTAACAATTTTCATTTTGATCTGTGGGCCACATTTCCCTCACCATATAGGTAAAAAATTTCACTTATTATCAGATCAAAACTGACTTAGAGTGTACAGCAGCTCAGCACACAAATTCACCTCTTAGAAAACATTTTAAAACATAAGACTTCGATTTTATACCAGTTTTGGATAGGTGTTACATTCCTGCAAAAGAAGTATAAAGGTCAAAATTTTTCCAGCCTCAGATGAAGAGAAAGCTGAAGAAGCAAGTAAAGATCAGGGATAGGCACCATCTTTATGACTTTTTTTTTAGGAAGTAAACTCTAATGCAAGTTTTGAGGGGCTAGGAAGGATACGTGCAAATAATGTGTTTAAAAAAACGATATAAGCATTTTAAAATGAACTTTCCCATAAGCAGAGTTGTTACTCTGATTCAGCCCAGAATCTTCCAGGGGTCAAAAGCAGAGAGTTACACTGCCGACCTATACAAAGTTGGTACTGAATAATTTAAAAAATTACAGCAGCCCAAGAAGAACATACACACTGTTTGAATTAAGGCGTCTAGTTCAGGAGTCCCTTGTTAATGGAGTGTGCAAGGTTCCTCTGGAGGTTAACCCAGGGAATCTCGCTTAGAAGCCTATTACCAATAATTATGCAAAGAGTTTAAATATGAAGTATATTACATCTGTGAAACTAAAGATGTGTTCTCTCTTTTGTTCTTACAGTGGACATATTTTCCCTCAAAATTTTCATTGTAATTTTTCATTTTAAAATAGTCCTTGGTAACTGCTCTTTTTGGAATAAAAACCATGCCTGCAGTTTGCACTTATCTAGATTCACTCTTTTACTGTTTCAACTATTTATCTTACCCAGGCCCAGTTGTTTACTGTGTCAAATTATGTCTTGAATAGTTGCTCATTTGAGGTTTTCTACATGATTGTTTATGTGTCAAGGTAAGAAAAAAAATCAGTCTAATGAAAAAAATACATTATGAATAACAGTTCTGAGTATTTTCCTTGTTTGCATGAAAGTGTGCTCTCTGCTTTTATTCTGGCAATCCAGTGTTCCCTAGTGCAAATGAATCACACAAGATTTAGCTTTTGGAAAGGCTTTGTGAAACCTTTGCCAAATTAATAGTATTCCTAAGGCAGCAATATCTTGTTCTCCCTGACTTTCAGATTCAGCTGTTGTTGTCTTCAAATTCTTTTTGTTATACTAGAAAAAAAACTAGTCTAGGAAGACTAGAAAATGTCCTTGCATTATAGGAAGTACTACCAGCAGCATAATTGGTTTGATGAAAACAGACAAACAGATGCCAATAAAATATAATAAAAAATATTAGAGTCCTTTCTACACTTCTTTTCGAACACTAAAAAACCAACCTTACACCTCAAGATCTGTTTTTATCATGGCTGTGTATTACTAAAGAAACAAAGGTCCATACATAACTAAAATTATCTTGAAGAAAGTGATGACCCTGATGGAATGCAGTAGCTGCCACAGCTGTATTTCAGTATATACTGGACAATAAAATGATACATAATGGGAAGATTTACATCTCTCATGATTTCTTGTGGAATTCTTTCTCTGCTTCTTGGAGAGATTCAACTTGTCTTCTAAATACATTATCAAGCCAGAGAATTGATTTATTTACAGCTCTATGATTTTTCTCAATACACCAGAAAGGAGTTTAGTAACAAGAAAGAAGTTTAGTGACAGCCACAAATGCCTTAGGTTTGTCTAAAGTAACTTTTTTTATTTCGGATATCCAATATCAAGGGCCCTTTCCAAAGTATATCTGACCTAACAGCAAGAATCACTTCAGACTGAGCCTTCATTCTGCAGAACACCAGAACAACCCAAATAACAGTGTAGAGGAATGTGAACTATTTTCTTCAAATTGGATATGCAGAACGAGAACGTGCTCCATGTATATCTGAGATAAAGATATATTTCATATATAATGCAAGCCTCCATCCTAACACAGTACGTATGTGAATGAGGTGAAGTTATTTGGTCTCTCTCTTTTTTGATTTTCTATATCGAAATATGAATAACATTGCTATCCTACCTCCTGGGACATTACGAGCACAATCAGTAAATCATTTTGGGGTGCTCCAATATCAGGGATATAGAGTCAGATTCTAGTACAATTCTAGCTTCAATAACTCATATTAATGTGTAAATACCAAGTACTTGCAGTATCATTCCAGGATGTGATCTTCCCAATTTACAGCAAGACATGATTGTTTCAGTTAGTAATAACAAGATAGCAAGTTTAGACCATTATGTTGCATGTTGCTGATAACAGTCTAAAATCGTAACAGAAATTATTAAGAAAACAAGATGTGTGTGTTTTCAGGAGAAACACTAAAAGTGACAAAAAAAATCTGAGTGGAGAAATGTAAGCAGATAGAAAAACTTATGTAAATGCATGATTCAGAGTTTTGCTAAGGAAACAATTTGACCTGAAAAATCTAAAACTGGAATTCAGCCACAACACAGATGCATGCCAAAGGTCTGATCCTTACTTACTTTGTTGGAGTGTTCTTTAAAATCGCACAAAGAATTCTATTTAGAGGTTTGTAAGATGCCCAGTTCAGCTGACTTACTCATTGACTTAAGTTATAGTGCCATCTACTGTAGTAATAGCCACAGAGTCCAGATCGATTCTAAAATTTCCCTCTCACCAGCTTATTTTTCAACCATATTCCACTATAACTGTAATCAAATCAAGCTATGAGTTTAAAAGCACTCAAAATCATATAATATATGAATATAAATGGAAGGACATTCAGAGTTAAAACAGCAAAGTTAGAATACACTTTTAGGAAACCAGACAGACATACAATGAAGACTTTTTGAGGGTGTATAAATCTCACTTTAGAGTTCAGGACAGCCAAAACAGCCAGTCTTTAGATACTAAAATTGGAAGGAAATTTTCCTGCTGTTTTCCCATACCTGCTAGGTTTGGAGTTTTCACAGCTTCTTTTATGACTTTTGAGATGCAGAGGCAGAAAAGGATACCCTAAGAGATGAAGCATTCCAGTGTAGGAAGGATTTTTTCTGTACTCTGCTCTATTAAATGTACTGTCTGCTAATCTTAAATATCTCCCTCTTAAAAAAGATGTCACAGAGTTGAGGTTTGTGCCCATCTGCTAGAGCAGGGATGCAAAGTTGTAGATTTCCATACATGGAAATCCCAATGCCCCAGATCAATGAGCATACATGAAATATCACAGTACATTAACACTGCAATCTCAAAGACAGAACTGGGCATGAAAACCTTGTCTTTTTGTAGATAACTGGAACATACTGAAAGGACAGATGCTAGTGAGAGATAGTTTCCCCAATTCAAGCAAGGTAAAGACAGAAAGAGAGTAGTCTTCTGAGATCTTTCTGGCATGTTGGTATCACGACTGGGACATAACCAGCTCTTAGGACAAGGGGCAGTTGACACACAGCTCACAATTTTGCAGCCCATGTTCGTTGTGCTGCTGTAGTCTGGATAGCCCAGCAAGTAATCAATGATACGGAATCACCACATTCTTCTACATGTTTGTTAAAGCAGAGGTAATTATGTTCCAGAGACTCTCTGATGCAAATGTGTAAATACATCACATACCAGAATGAAGTAAAAGGTGCTATCACTATTTCTGTATCAGGCTTTAGTTTTCTAAATGCAAAGAAAGAAACCATAACCCTGAAAAGTGAGTGAGCTTTTGTAGTATATGATTTCTGTTTATACTCCAGACCACATCCACTAGTTTACTGAACCTGGAGCCAAATGATATTTCGTATTTTCCCCAAAACCTTTGCTTCCAAGTAAAGTCAGGAGAATTCACATCCAAAATGCACCTGATTGCATCACCAAACATCAAATTAAACACAAGACTATACTGCTCTGTGTCTTAGACTGATGGGGTTCCCTTCTCTTTGCTGTCTACTTCTTCAAACCAGCCTGCCCTTCCTGCTGATTCCTCACAACTTTTGGCAGCTGACAGCTGCTCTGCAGAGGCCGTGGAGATTTACAGCTGGTTAATTCCCTCTTTCCAGTGAACTGCATTGTACGCTCTGCTCCTTTTTGCTCGTATTGTGAATGATTCTCCTGTTCGAAGTTTTATTGAGCAACCGAAAACAAACATTAACAAACACGATACCGTAGTTCACCGAGAGGTCATCTCATATAAAGACTGATGCAAGTCGGTTGTGTCTCAGATGGGGCTTCCTAAAGATTTAATTCCATATCAGCTGGTTGAGCTTGACACTGCGCATTTTAGTAAGCTGGTGTGAATAATTGAAGGCACTCCTCTTTTAAAGTCCTCTGTTCAACACGTTTATAGCACATATACTTGAAGAAAAAACTCAATTTTTCACTGGCTATAGTACCAGAAACTCTGGCGTTAATAAAACCAACAAAACTTTAACAAAAGAGACAAGCTAAGGTGCTAAGCAAGGTCTTATTTTCACAGTTGTTTGGAACAGGCATAAACCAGGATTACCACTGAAAGAAGTCACCCTGTCCTTCCCAAACCCTTGTGTGTGCAGCCCCCACCACTCCCATCTGCTCACACAAAAGATCCTACAGCCTCATGTCAGCTTTATTCTTTTTACCATGGTCATTTCAAGTCAGATCACTGCTATGACCCAGTTCACCATGGTCTACACAAGTTAGGATTTCACTGCTAATTGAGTGCCAAGCAGTGCGGAGGGACTTGCAGCTACTTTCTTTACAGCTGGTTACCTCCAGAGAATGTCTCCTTCCCCTCCACAAACCCCTGGCCTGTTACTATTACTATTACTTCTTTTGCTATTATAGAGTTCTTTGCTCAGAGTTTGGAGTGAGATGCAGGAGGCGCTGAGATGTTCTTCTAATTAGATTGTTTATTAATTTCTTATCTATGGCATAGCTGCACAGAGCATGCCTAAGTTAAGAAGGTGGAAAAATGGCTCTGAGTTGTGAATTTCAAGGCTATTTAAAGTCCAATCTATCCAATTATGAGTTGCCAACTAACATGCTTTTACTTATAATCCAGTGACTGTTCATTTACCATCTGCATTGCGGGCTTTTTTAAACCAATACCAAACTATCCAGACTTGTGAAGAAGAAGGAAGAAAGAAGAAGTAAAAACCCACACCCCAAATCCTCCATCTTGCTCCTAATACGTTACTAATAACTCATAAACCTAATTTTCTACATCTCTACATATTTCACCCAGTGACATAACAAATCGCTTTTTGATTACAACACTGCAAGATTGACATTATCTAAACCTAGGGTTCCAACACTGGCCCTTGGTCTCAAACAGTTCATACAGAGCACCATTGTGGCCAAAGTCATAATTGCTCTTTTGTCTGCTTTTTCTCGGTTCAAAGAGCCTGAAAGAATGGGATGGCCATGTTGCAGCTTACCAGGAGAGGTTTTTTATTGCATGAAGCAGTAAGCATATGTTGCACACTCTGTGAAAGCATGGGTAGGAAGAGCATTGATGAGTGTAGGATAGAGGGACCTAAAATTAACAAAGTCTCATCTGTCCTACGCAGTCAGGGGTATTCTGGATTAAACTGTATCATGAACCAGCCAATGCACACAGGGGAGGCAGAAGGAGCAGGCATTGCAGAAGGCCAGCTCCCCTTCCTCCAGGGGCAGTCTCCACCTGAGTGCTTGGAGGACTTCAACTGGTCTTGGAAGGGCGCTGTGAATCTCAGAGCAATGATGTGTAATAAACTTATCTTACAGAAAGGGTATGTAATTCCAACGAGTTAAAAACTGCTGAGTTGGCTTTGACAAACATAAAAGGCGGGTGAGCAGTGGTGGGCATGAGTTCCAAAAATAAATGGATCAGGGCTCCGGGTTACTGCTCAGGGCAGAGCAGTTAAGTCTCTATCAGGACTCAGTCCCTGTCATTAAAAGTTGTTGCAGTTCATCTGTGTGAAATTATGTGATGGTGATACTGAGTCTTTACACGTTCAAGCTTGGAGCTTGGACATTGGAGCGTGTGGCAGTAGACAGCAATGTTACCGTCTCTGCTAAAAAAACCCAAAACTGAGTTTATCTTCAGAGCCATTCATTTTTAGTTGCCATAGAAACAGCCATTAGAGCCATTTTATATCTGGCTGACAAATCCCACGTTTTCTGATCTCTCTTGCTTTTTTTCTCCTTTTTTTTTTCTTTCATGTCTGATCTTTAATTCAATGCAAAATGTCTGACAGAGACATAACTTCTACCCAAAACAGATACAATTTCTTTTATTTTTGTCTGTGAAATTCTCCATTGCTCCTAATATATGTGCTCAGTTCATAATAAAAATATGTATTTCTACTTGAAAATAAACACAAGAAATAAAGACACACATACAAAACAAAATGACAATTATAGGTACTGTTCTTTTTTTTCTTGCAATAAAGCATCAGATTAATATTAGGATGAGATCTTTCTTCTAATAGACTCCCAACTGCTCTAGTTTGCTCATCTTCAGTTATCCCAAATGGATTCCAAGGAAAGAACAGGAGTTTATATTTAGTCAGTTGCATTTTAAATTAGTCAAATTACATGGGGTTTTGTGATTGTTTTCATTGCTTAAGGTGTTCTTCCACTATTTCTGAAATTTTCTAGTTTTTATTTTTTGCTTTAGTAATGTAATCTTATGACCTCACACCTGCAAGAAGAGAAAATCAATGTTTTTTAAAATGTCCCTTCATTTTGAGCAACTGAAATACATAAAAATGCTAAATTTCACCAGTGTTTACTGACTATTGATAGTACTCCAGTGACTGACATTCTAGATGTCAGATTCTCACAAATTCAGTAGGTACTTTTGGAAATTTGAGCTCAGATGTCTCCTTTTGATTAAAATAAATATCATGGTATTCTTACCTAACTTACAGAGAGAGAGAGAGAGTTAACGAATATACCATAACATTTATAAATTATATTATAAATTCAGATTTAAAGTGTTGCAAAAATGCAAAATATTTATGAGTGTTTTGTCTATTTTCTGTAACTCAAAATGAACTTGGGCTAATTCAGAATGAGACCTTATACGTCAGAAGTTAATTATTACATCTGTACATTTTTTATTCCTAAGATGCCCTTAAAATTCCTAAAGAAATAACCTTGCTGAGAATAAGGAATACTTTTCTGACACTAAGCTGTTAACAGCAAAAGGATGTTCTATCCAGACCCATGAAAACAATGCTGAAGCCCTCCTTGAGAATGGCCTCGAAAACCTCAACTTTGCTGTAGGACTGACAAGTATTCTGACAGTAAGCCTGGTGGTGTCAGCTTGCCAGGGCACATGGCTTTCACCAACTCATATTCTGCTTATTTGCTTCCCTTTGCATCATTTAAATCTAAACTTCTGTCCTGTAACAACCATAATCAGTGCGCATATAATTGTTTTATAGCGTGGGCAGCAGTTGATGGCTTCTCCTCGGGTGTGAGTCCCTGAATTGTAAGGCACCAAGAAGCTGCTATGGGACTTGCAATGGTTATTTATTTTGCGGTATCTACAAGACCAAACCCCGTGGCTATCTGTGCAGCCTCATGCTCCTGGCACTTAGGGATTGTTGGAAGGAAAACCTGAACCTCCGTCCCTCTCTGCTGTCTCTGCAGGCAGGATGGTCCCTACAAAAGCTGCAGATGAGAGAGATCCCTGTTCCCTATAGAACTCCTGCAAAGGTGCCTGGCATAGCCCATCCCACTGCACCTGACTGCCGTACCCCAGCAAAGCCACTCCTGAAAGTGTCAGTGATACAAATGGGACGGCCTCTCCTCAAAATCTTGGTGATACAAATGAGACACAGCTCTTCTGGTGCAATACCAGCAGTGGGATAGGGGTTGGGACTTGCTATACTATCCCTATAGCAGGAGTGATGAGCTTACAGAGGGCACAGGCATGGGCATGTCCCCTCTAGCCATTGCTAAGTGTTCATGTGAACATCACTAAGGACAGCTGCAGAGACGTGGATGAGGGCCAGAGTGAGAAGGCTGGCCTGCTCTTTGAATAAAATACGCTGCCTTCCAGTTCCAGGCTAATTCTGCTTCTTTATAACACAGTAATAATAGATATTGCCCCTCCTGAAATCTGGAAGTGATCAAGTTTAAAAAAACCCCAAACCTGAGTATTAGGGAGGAGGCTTCTCTTCTCTGAAACTGTCTCTAAATAGCTGAGCTTGAAAAAGAGGCAGCCTGGAGAACAATTGTGCCAGCCTGTGCTCAAAGCATGAAGGCATGTACAACACGTAAGTGAGCAGTGAAGATTTGATCCAAATTCAGAGTGACTCCTGATATCAGAAGTAAACAGAAACTATATAACAAAGTTATCCCAGAGCTTAAATTCTTTGAAAAAGCAAAGAACATCTGAAAGTGATCTTAGTTTTTTTCCTTTATTTGTATATGCATATAGCCCATTCAGAGAAAGAAGGATCTGTTTAACGCACTTAACAAGTTTAGGAGGTTTCAGTCCACTTAAAAGAGGAGATGAACTGCAGAAAGGTACTGCAAAAAATAGATTAGTGACAATCTTAAGGGTAGAAATGAAATTTTGGAGAGAGGTTTTTAACAAGGGAGAGGGAAGCTATCAAAAAAAAGGATGTGATATAAAGCTGAAAATTCAATTTCATACTATTGCTGAAGGTAACTGAGCCTTCCGATTAGCAGCTCATATGAAAGCAGATTCAAATAGGGCAATTGAATTTATTATCTCCTTTTGCACTAAACTTACCTTCTCTAATACACTTTCCTGCCTTGAGGGTTAGAACATGCATGCCATTTACAAATCATATCCCGATTAAGAACAATTTTTGACCTGACTCTGAACCAGAGAGTGAACAGTTGAACCAAGAGAATTAGCAGACTGACAGGCTGATGGGGGGAAAAAAAGATGGAACACAATGCTCACGTGTACGAGCCCAAAACAATTGCATACCTATAAAAAGACAACTCTGAGCAAGTGATGAATAATACCAGCTATTTTCCTACAATAGCTATGTCTGTAGGAGTTCTTGTAGATGCCCTTTGGATGCAGTTTCGTATTACATTTAATCCAATCTAACTGTGAGCCACAACCAAAAGATGAGGTAATATTCCCTCTTTCCCAGCACAGGCTGTTGCTACCTTTGTTGGGAACACAATTCTTGTCATGCCAGCCTGCAGGTACATTAGAGTTAATGAAACTTGAAATTTTGGCCTCTGAAAGCAATTATGCAGATTTGTGCCTATCTGCCACCTCATTTGGAATATAACATTTTTTCTCACTTCTTGTCCATGCAATTCTATAAACTAAGGTATTTCAGTTGAAAAGACGATTTCTTACAGCTTAGAGTGTACAGACTTCTACCATTCAGATTATTTTACTGGGAGAAAAACAAAAAGAGCCTGTGCAGTGGCTCCAAGAGGCTTTAGAAAGATCAAAGCCTTCAGGACTACAAGTAAAGAAACAAAACATATTCAATGCAGCTAGACTAACATAGCTAGGACATAAGTTTATATAACAAAGCATACATTGCAGTTCTCAACTAAGCCGAGGCCTCTTCTGATTTTGAGTACTATCCTGATTAACACAGCACTTTTTTGTATATCTTTTCACTTTGTGTCTATATATCGTCTTTGTTCTCTATAACATTACTGCATGAACAGTTTACTCTGATATAGAAATAAAAATCCATTTGATTATTTCTCTACCATTCGCAGTGTTGATTCCTCAGTAAAATTCTACATAAATTAATTTTTTTAAATATGTATATTTTTGCTGTGTTGATATTAGCAAAAACAGGTTAATGCTTAAAAACACTATTGTATTGAAACTGATTCTGCCACTCTTGATTAAGTAATATAGTTAAATGTGTTTTGAGCTAATCACATACAACACAAAGGGGTGGGAAAAGAGCTCTCATCCCCTTTGTGTTGCAGCAGGAACATCCTAGTAGAAAATGCTCTGAAACGATTTGAAGAGGAAGGTATGGAGAAGTCTGTAGGCTAACAAGACATGCGTCACAAGGTCCTCAGAGAACCAGCTGCTCCTTTTATGTTAAAAATGAGGATTATACTTGAATTTGCATCATTAACAGCACAAGAGACCAAAGGAACAATATACAAATAAACAGGCTTTTGTGGATCCATGAGAAACAGCGACTTGTAGGCTACTTTCTTATGTAGAATGGCTACTGTTCCTTTCCCCCCTTCTTTTGGTATCAAGCAAGCTCCAGCTGTTGTCGCCAAGCAACATCCCACAGTGTGAAAGAAAAATCGATGGAAGACACCAGTTCCTCTGCTGCCAGTTGTTCCCATGGTGGGCTATAGGTTTGGAAGATGTGCAATTACTTCATGAGCACTGGCTCTTGCTGTCCCCAACAAAACTTATGAGGACTTTTCTCCAAGACCAAATTGTACTGTCAATAACTCTTTCTCTCATTATCACGTTTCTATTTCAACCACTGCTTTATCTGAGCCTTCTGAATTTTACTGGGTGAAGGAAGACAACATATGGTCTAAATAATTTTTATGTGTACAATACATAAAGCATTTTCACTGGAGTGGATCAACTCTGAAGTTGCTCCATCGGGGCACAGTAACTCACAAAGAAGCTATTGATGACCACAATGAAGGGGAAGACATATTTACTAAGTCTACTCATGAAAAGAATGAAAACACAACAGAAAATAAATAGAACAGCTTGCATAATATTTAGACTTCTACACTGCTTACAGAATTTGCTTAATAATACGTATCTAAGAAAAAACATGATCATAACCTATTCTGTAAATGTCTGTGGATAATAAATCTAGCAAGTCAAACTATTTAGAAAGGCTCCAAAGTGGAAAAGCCCCCTGAGCATGAAACACAGCAGAGGGGGGTCCAAGGGCTTCACTGATTATCCTTCATTATCTTAAAAGAGCAAACCAGAGGCAGATGTCTTTTCCTGCCTCTTCAAAGGCCCCGGATGAGGTCCTTCAAATGCTAGCAGTAATCCCTGAGGTGGTTTCAGAGGTGACGATAATGATTTTTTCATTCATATTTCATTTCATTGCCCTTTTAAACACAATTACCATCTATGCATAATACTCAGATGCATAGAAAACATTCAACTGCATACAATCTACTATCTCCTGTGATTTTTTATCTGCTCAGTAGGATAGCAAGGCTTAGGTTTTCTTGACTTCAGTAACTTTATTTAGCATGGCCAGAAATGGTAACTGTCACGGTGGTCCATTTTGTTCTGTAGAAGACTAATTACTAAATCAGTTCATCATTAAGCAAGTATATGAACTCAATTAGATGTCAATACTTTAACAGTATCTGTATGGACTGTGAGATATCCAGAAGAAAAGTGAATCTTCCTTGCAAAACCAATCAATCATTTCATTCACCAACAACTTGTCCATTCATAGACGTAAACATGTACTTTTAACCTGTGATAAAACGTAGTACTGTAAATCTTAATTGCAACCAACACTAAAAGTTCAATTAAGACGTCTTGTTTGTTTGTTCCTATCACCTCTAAAATGTTTTTTTTCAAGTGATACTCTGAACTTCACCAAAGGGTTCATCATCTGCTAGTTCCTCTAACCAGGAAACTTCAATTAAAAAATCTCAAATACAGTATTTTTGTCTTCCAGAATGCTGCTGTCCGTTCCAGAACAGCAGGAACGGCAGAAGATCTGCAGCTGATAAATTTATCATGTCACAAGTTGGATAAGAATCCCAGGAATAAGCATCCCACCTAAGCATCTCCATACCTCTAGACTGTCAGCAGGTGTGCCCACAACATATCCTTTGTTGTGGATCTCTTGAGTTTTTAACTATTTTCTGATCTATTCACATTCTTTTCCATGGAGACTTCAGTGTGGGATTGGCAAGACAGACAGGGATGATCTGCACACAAGTCCAAGACCCAATATGAAGTCAGGACAGTTTGGATGCTGATCGATGCACTGTGAAGTACTCCCAGCAATGAAAAAATAAATTCTGAGTCAAGCTAAAAATAACAGCATTTTTATTCATTGCAGTGATGTTTTTACATTATTTTAATTCAGTCTGAGAAACAAGCTTCTTATTGTCAGCTTGTGATAAAGTAAAGAAAGCAGGTTTATTTTTGGATGTAGAACATAATGTACAAAGCAAACCCATAATCTATTATGTAGAGCATTATGTGCACTGTGCTTTTTGTACTAGGAGATGTTTTTTAAAATCATCTGGAGCTTAAACATGGATCTGGGTGATAGGAACGCTCATTCAAAATTAATTTGAAGCTGTCTTGCAACCCTAACACTTTTGAATGCATAACAAAAAAACCCTACAAACAATAAACCTAACACCGAAAAAAAGAACAACGCTTGATATGACACTTCACTCTGTGATGTTAAGAAGTGAGCGCTGCAGCAGCACATTGTCAGAGAGCCCTGGCCAAACGCAGTTCGGCGTGTGCCTGTTTGTGTCCGTCCCGCACGTTTAACTGCGCTCCTGAGCCCCGCGCGCGCCCCTGCGTTGAACACGGGGCTCATTTTTCCGACGGTAATTACGGTCCTGGGCTATGGATAACCCACCACGCTTTGCGTCTGCTGGAGCGCCCTTCCTCGGAGCGAGGCCGTACGGAACACGAACCTACCCCCAGCAGCGCCGGCATGAGCCTCACCCCCGCAGGCAGAAGAGCCCCGAAGAAAACGGCCGGGCCAGGCCCGATCGGGCCGACACGTGAGGCGGCCCCGGCGGGCGGGGAGCACCCGGGGAGGGGCG
>VZRJ01011799.1:0-40914 GCA_013397565.1 Ptilonorhynchus violaceus | reverse complement strand
GGCAGCGGGCCTGGCTGGGCGGAGAGCGCGCCTGGCGCTGAGAGCGGGCCGCTGCCGGCGGGTTGGACGCGCCGGGGGCGAGCGCCTTTCTTCTCTCCCGCGCTCGCTTTCTGGCTTCTTACCTCCCTTGCTCCCTTTTTGCCTTTCCTTCTTAGGAGCCGCTCCAGAGGGCTCTCCCGCGCCGCTCGGCGGACGGGACCCTCCCGGATGCGGTGGGGAGAGCGGCCCCTTCCCGCCGGCGGCGGAGGGGAAGCGCTGCCATTGTTCGCATGTGAATCAAAAAGCCGCCGAGCGGTGGCTGTTTCTCGGCCGCGCTTTGCGAGGGAGGCGGAACTAGTGCAGCTTTATTCTGCAGCACTGGGGAAAGTATCCTGCGTTTTATAATTTTTTCTGATCCGTTATTATTTTCCATTTTAAAAAGTAGCGCAAACGTTTTTTAGAGGACGAGTTCATATTTTGTTGAGGAAATGTGGATGAAATAAAACAGAACTTCTCTGTCTTATAAGTACTCCACTTTTCTAGTCCTTTTTTTTTTTATTCCTCTTCTTTACCAAAAAGCCGTGTGCCAACTTTCCTACCGAAACACAATGTTTGTATCAGTTTTGCATGCCATCTGTCTTGTCAGCGAGTCCTGCATTTCCCCAGGTTGAGTTGCCCCAGATTGCTTTGTTCCTGCCCTAGAGCATAAATAACTGGGAACAACTGCACTTCCACACACTTGCAGGGCCCAGCTGTATGCCTGCTTGCGCTATAGAGAACTGGGAAATAGGTAATGGTTGTGGAATTCAGATAATTTGGATAGCAACTTACAACTCTTTCTTAGAACACTTTAGTTCTTCAGATATTGATTAATACAGTAATTCTAAGTATTAGTAATTTTGTAAAGGTATACTACAAAAGAATGCCATACTAAGAGGAGATGATGAAGAGGACTGATTTAGTTCGTCTGCATGCAAAGGTTTCTCCTTTACAGCTGAAGACCCATTATATGAATTTAAATGGGAATGAACCCTAGGGGCAAACACTGTTCAGCAGAAGAGAACGTTTTTTGGGATTGTATGATAATTTGAGTTAGGTTTAGTCAATTCTAGATAAAACTGATAACGAATCAAGTTTTCCAGGAAAAAACCCTCATTTGGATATGGTAATGTTTGTGTAAATTCATATGTGTGGAAGCCCTCGGAGTAGAATAGTTGTGTGCTGTAAGTGTAATTTAGAGAGGTAGTGCCAGAACAAAAGTGATAGGGATGATCTGTTTCACTCACATGGTCCTGGGCTACTCAGATTGTCATTGCTGTTGATATTCTTTATACCTGTAGTAGTACAGATGAAGAGAGTCTTGTGGTAATTTAGTTCAGCTTATTCCAGCAGGCAGGGAACCCTTTTGCTTTTTTCACTGTATTCACCCCAGTTAAGAAAATGCTTTAGGGAGAAAGTGATTTGCATTATTAATTTGCTTATGTAGAGGGCATTTTACAGAAGACCATATTTGTAAAGAGAAATTATCTTTATGTGTTAAAACAATAAACTGTTGTTTTTTGATTGTGTTACCCTACATTAATGTGACTTACTAATATTTGTTTGAGTTGGACTATGGAAACCCTTTCCTCTGGTTTTGGCAGTAGAAGGGACTGAAAAATACACTGTGGAGCTTTGTTGTCCTTCTGGATGCAGTATATAACTCTATTTATACCCAAGCCAGGACAGAACTTCTGTTCGCATCTGTAGTTAAAACTTCATTTAGGACTTGTGACTGGATAAACTTCCTCAGTTGTTTTGTCTTGTTCTGGGCCTCAAGGTACTTATCCTCGAGGCTATTCTGGGATTTTTTTAATGCCTTTTTTCGAGGAGAAGGAGGCGAGGCATGTTCTGCTTGATTAGTGCTAAATGAACGATAGGTTCTAAAGGTGAAAAAAAGCCCACAGAGCCATGGGTTTACAAGCTGACTAAGATGGATGACAACCGTAACCTGTCTTGGGCTGTATTAAGTGTTGCTTGTAATGAGCTTGACTAACTTGATACCAGATAATTTTTAGCGAAAATGCATCTTTCCTATTCCATCTGGAGCTTATTGTCTGTCAGTGTTGCCTCTTACTGTTTTATTGACTTATTATGCATCATGTTTTTTGTCCTTGGGCTAACAGCTTTAGTCAATTTGGCTCTCCCCAGTTACATTATTTTTTAAATTGTGCTTTCTTTTTTTTCTCTTGGTTGAATCATTGGTTGGATTGGTTGATTCTTGGTTGGATTCTTGGTTGAATCATTTTTCATTGTTTTATTCTAAGCTGGCTTCCCCATCCAGGAGTCTTTTCTGTTTATTTAAAGTCTCATTTTGAGGTGATAGCCTCATAAATGTAGTGCTTCCTGCATACATTGCTTGTGACCTGTTAGGAATAGGTATTGCATGGAATATTTTACTTTGAGCATCTCCCTACATGTTACACATCTTACTCTTCAGAAGAGGGAGATCGGTGCTGCTCATGAGAACTGTTACCTGCTTACAAATAGCTGAAGGTGGCATGTTCTTGAGGGCAGAAGACTCTTAGTAAGATTGGGGTGCTTTAGCAAATATTAGGGTGTGGTTTTATACATATTACCCTGGAGTATTGGTGCATGATACTGAAAAAATAAGGAGCTTGTGCATGAGGCCAGTTGGGGTCTGACTTGAGGCTTCCTGCACTTTGGCCAGGAAACTGGATTGCTTTCTTATTTGACCGTGCGTTGTCAAGTTCCCTGATGCTCTGATCAGCTTTGCATTTCCCAGGCTTGAGGTTTTTTCCCATATGTGCTCATGCCCGTAGTTAAACAGTAAAAAAAATTTTATTATATACATGTATACATACAAAAATCTTTCTGATCAGGAAGAAGATGCAAAAGAATTTAAGGCTATCTTATTTTAATGCTGTGGGAAAAGTGCTTGCTTTGTTTATACTCTTAATGAGTAAACTTGAATAGTTGCATAGTGGATATGTCTAAACGTGCCTGTAGTGTTCTATTTTGATATTTAAATGCTAACAAATTAGCAATGAAAGAGTTTTGACTTTTTATTTTGTAACTGGATAATATAAGTGATTTAGATGGAATAAGCAGTTAAGAGGCTAATTACCTGAAACCTATAGTATCTTAGGAATGTGTTAGTTATTTTCTTCTGATCTGTGACACGAAGGAAATTTTTTTTGTGTATGATAAATAAAAGCTAGCATTTAGTGGCCAGTTAAAGACAGTTATTAAAAACAGTCTTTATATCGGGAAGACGGGTGTCTTATCATGGAAGGGGATGGACACATTGTGGTATAATAAGTTTCTACTCAGAAGGGCTGTCCTGATCGTAAAAAACATAAGCTGGCAGGCCTGCACGTGTTACAAAATGTATACACAATACATTATGGTGTATGCATTTTGTCAGTTCTGCTAGAAGAGGCCCTGAGAAGACGGAACTTCTGTATATTGGTAAGTATCAAACTCCAGAAAAAGTTGAGATCTTGTTGTCTGGCACCTCTTTACGTTGTTTTAATGTCAACAGTGATATACTACGAATGTTTAGTTTGTATTTTTGGCTACTTGTGAATTTTTAGTTATTCTTTGTAACTCTGTAATTACTCTGTAATTTTTAGTTACAAGGGGTCAAGTTGCCTAAATTTTAGTGCTATGCTGGTTGTAGAGCCAAGAGCATTTGGGCCTGTAGAGTAAATGTAATCTTATGGTCTGACTGTCCACTGTGGTGGATGTTTCTGCCATAGGCAGTTTGCTATTTTAGAAATATCAAAGGCTGCCTTTTTTGTTAAGGTTCCAGTTTGTATGTTCAGACAGCTAATCAAGACCAGAAAGATTTTTGTTTATGTCTTTAACTTGTTATTCTTCAGGACCTACAAACTTTTTTTTTTTAAAGTGGGGATACTAACATGTGTTTAGAGTTTTTGGCCACAAGTATTTTAACTTGAGTGAAAAAAGTGGTAAGGGAGAAGCTGGATAGTTTAGTTTTTCTTAGGGTTTTTTTCTGGAAGCAACAGTAAATATTTTTCATGAAACTTTATTTACTTCACTTTTTTTAAATGTGTTTTTGGAGGTGTAAGTGTTTTAACTCTTAAATTGAACAAAGTTCTGCAGAAAAAGCAAGTCTAAGAGACATATGTACAGGTTAAAGAAATTTTGCTTAACAACAACAAAAGCCATTTCCAAAACAGAACTTGTAAAGGAAGTGAGCAGTTCTCTGCGGCTCAGAGGAGTGTGACTGCTGAGTTCCACAAAATGAAATAGCCTATTTAGTTTGTCCCTTCTGCACATGAAGTTCCATGTGTTTATGGCTTTCATATTGGAATGTTTCACCCAATCCCACTTGTTAGCACAGAATGTGGCATTTCAGTCCTGATTTTCCAGAGAAAATGATGAAGTATTTCAGAGTGTGGTGTGGTTAAAACATAGACTTTGGAAATGCATTGCTGTCTGATTTGTTTTTAGGGGGGGCCAGAACAGTAGTGCTTACTTTGTTTCTTAGGATGTTTATCTGCAAGATTGTGAATTACAGTAATTAGGCAGAAATAATTTCTCTTCATGCTTGATGTCCTTCTTGTAACTAAGGCAGTTGTAAGAGGTCAAAACTGGTTCCTGATACAGGCAGAGCATTTGTTTAAATAGCTGAGACTAGAGAAGTAACACTTCCTGTATTTTTTTCCTTTTTCTGCATCTAGGAAGGAAGGGTGTGCTTAGGTGAGTTTCCACAGAACACGTATGAAGGAAAGTGGGTTGTTGGGTCTTGTGCAACATCCACCAGGACACCTCTCTTCCATCTACACTTTCAGTTGCTGGTTCAGATCATTCTTAATCATCTAAGCACACACCTTGTTGACGGATTGGTAACTGAATGAATTCCATGCTGGCTGCAAAACCAGCATGATGTAAGAAGAGATTATAGTGAACAACATCAGGTTTTCTGTTGTGTCTTTATTTATTTAAATTAAGACACTGATGCTTTTGGGCACTTTGCCTGCCATGCCCCCCTCTCAATTACATGCAGAATCTGCTGCCTTAGTAATTCTCTTCCTCCGCTGATGGTGGCCTGATTCTTGCCACTAGGGGAGTGCAGCAGAGCTGTGGGCTGCTGCCCACTCTGGTATTCTGGCAATGCTGACCTCAGAGAGATAGGTTAGTATACATACATCTGCTCTGAGATTGGTGATTACCTGTTTGTATCTGTCTACCAAGACTAAATTGTATTTCCCTGAAGTCATCATTCATGTACACAGGTGATTAGAATTACTGCAGATTTAGCAGAGGACTTCCTTAATTGCCTTGTGACATCAACCTTAATCTGGCTGTAAGATGTCATGTTTAGGCCTGTCTCAGGCAGTTCTATGAACCTGCTTTCATAAGATATGGTGATAGGAGGAATCAAACTGAGAACTGGACAGACTAGGTGAAATATGAAACCCTTACTGAATTTAGTAGTGATAAGCTTACCTTAAGAAAGAGAGGTTTTTCTCTTGAAGTTCACAGTGTACTGGGACAATGCAGTTTACTGAGCGTTAAATCTACTTGATTGACAATGCCAAAACTCAGTTTACCTGTTTGTTGTGTGTTTTTTTCTTTTTTTAATTAATATTATTTATTTTAGTTAAACTTTCCCTGGATGAGCAGTAGTTGATTATATTTTCAAGACGGTGGATCCTGTGATGATGGTTGTGGATCTATTGATTTTGCAGCAAAGATTGCTTTGCGGCCTGTTTCTTGTAGAGTCCAGCTTGCTTCTCTCTAGCTACCTTATCTGGTACCTTGATCTGTTCTATCTAGGATACTTGTGTGAGTTTCTAGATACAAATTCATAGTGAATGCTGAAATATCTCTGATACCAAAACCTGGTGAGGCACTTTCTGTTCTGGAGCAGGGTGTGAGAGTCCAGGAAGCCTCTACAGGCTTTTAAAGTCCAACTTTTGCATGTTAGAAAAGAAAAACTGTGAAAGTAAATAGAAAAGGTGAAGGTTAACACTAAATGCTGCTGGGCTCTTTTAAGCTTTGTCGGACCACTGTTGTCCCTGCCAGTAGACATTTAGATGTGGCCTCTCTCTGAGATTGGGTTGCTTTATCATGAGTGATTGCTAGGATAGTGAAAAAGGGTGGCAGTATTCCGTTGTGGGATTGATCATCATTGAATGTGATGAGTAAGACCAAAAATGTATGACTGTAAGATGAAAAATGGCAAGCACCAAAAGAAGTCTTTGTCTTTAAAATAACTCCTTCATGTAAATGTACAATACCCCTCTTCATAAATGGAATTAAATGATCCCACTGATTAAAGTTACGTTATGTTTTTAAAAAAATTTTTTTCATGTTTTTGTGAAGAAATTTATTATCGTTTGCAGTCAGTATGTTTACCTTTCTCCTAATTGTCTGTCTTTGGTGATGGCAGTGCAGCTGTCTCTATAATACAGGTAATACAGCTTGGTAATAGCACATCAGCAGATTGAGACAGTCATAGCTCGGGCCCCTCCAGCTACCTACCACAGTTTGCATGATTTACTTCAGACTTAATTTAGTCTGGCCTTTTGGACCAAATATTCCTACCACACTTACAATTCAAAGATGTCTGGAGGACCACAGATTGATCTTGACCTGGCTGTTCCCATTTAGCAGGTAGGATGCAGTTGTTGAGGACATGAAGCAGAGCTCGTTTCTATGGCCTCGGAAAGGAATCTGGTTCAGTTGGCCAGAGCTGTGCTCTAAGATGTACCAGCCCAAGGGAGAAGGGGGTGATATGTTCCAAAACCCCAGGATGCAAGTTAGGAAATGAGTAGAAATCTGAAAGGTAGAATATTTTGTTTGTCTGTAGAAGCTCAGTCTGTTCACTCTACCAAATTTCTCAATGGAAAAAATTTCTTTGAGAGTAGGTGACAGCCATACTTTGCACATTGCATTGTCTTGGGATATGGTTAATTTTCTTCCTAGTAGCAGGTACAGTGCTGTGTTTTGGATTCAGTATGAGAATAACTTTAATAACGTGCTGATGTTGCGAAGTAGTGTTTACTCTAAATCAGGTGCTTTTCAGTGGCCCATGCTCTGCCAGTGAGGAGGTGCACAAGAAGCCAGAGGGAGCGTGGCTAAAGGTGATGCCAAAAAGATAGCTGGCCTGAACTGGCTAAAAGGATATTCCATACCATAGAACGTCATGTCCAGTGGATAAACTGGGGGGAGTTGGCTCGGAGGGGCGATTGCTGCTTGTGGAAGGGCTGGGCATTGGTCAGTGGGTGGTGAGCAATTGTATTATGCATCTTATGTCTCTTGTGCTTTACTTCATCTCTTTTTGTTGTCTCCCTTTTCATCATCACCATTATTATTTTTATATTTTACTTTATTTCAGTTATTAAACTGTTCTAGTCTCAATCCGCAGGTTTTACCTTTTCAACGATTATCCTCCCCTGTTCCACAGGGTTTGGGGGGAGGAGTGAGGAAATGTCTGTGTTGTCACCCATCATGGGGCTTGGCAGGTTGAGAAAACAACAAATCTGACTAGAACATGCTAGAACACATTTGTTATAAGCATTTTTATATTAGTTTAATAGTTGCTGGGCACAATGTTGATTTTATGCTCTCAGCTGTTCTGCTTGTTCTCAGAGCTCCATCATTTAACTCCTTAGTTCCAGTGTGTGCTCCCTGTTGGGCTGTTTATCACCCATGGGAACTGGTCTAAGGCTATTGTGTTGTACTTTAACATAAGCAACCTGGTCTAGTGGAAGGTATTCTTGCCCACAGCAGGGGGCTTGGAACTAGATGATCTTTAAGGTCCCTTCTAACCCAAACCATTCAGTGGTTCTGTGAACACTGGCTTGTGATACAACAGAATTGCTGGTCGTGAAAGTAATTTATTTGTTCTCATCAGTGCTGTCATCTTCGTACTTTGTGATCTATTGGAAACTATTAATGGTTACACCTTTTACCTGTTATCCTCTGAGTGTTAACCTATGGGGGAGGCAGGAGCCCACGTCTTCCCCTTCTCTGCCAGGCTAATGACAATAGCTGTTGAAAATTTTGAATATCCTTGAGATGTTAAAACAAACATGACCCTATTGCCAGGAACCCTGATTATGTGCCAGGTCTTGTTTAGGGTTAAGCAACTATTTGCAGCTACTCAGACCCCATGATAGGCACTGTGGCTGCTCAAACCTTGGTGGCAGGTGCCGCAGCTGCTCAGACCCTTGCCATGGGTGATGCGGCTGAACCACAGCATCAACCTGTGCCGGTATCAGTCACCCCTTTTCACCACAGGAAATAGACATGAAAGAGCTCATTTCGTAAAGGAGAACAAAGCAGGGCCATCACAAGAAAAGGAGGAAGAGGCAGAACAAGAGGGATACACTCAATCCCTATCCCTGAGGGAGCTGTGGGGTATGCAAAAAGATTTCAGCCATCACCCAGATGAGCGTGTTATCGCCTGACTGCTCTGATGCTGGGTAACAGGGCTTGTAGCCTGGAATTAGAGAGTAGGGAAACCAAACAGCCAGGATCACCTTCTAAGGAAGGGGGCATTGCACAAGGTGATTGGCAGGCCACAAGTCCTCAGCCTCTGGAGGCGACTCCTGTATGGTGTGAAGGAAAGACACCCCTTCAAGGAAGATGTTCTATGTCACCCAGGCAAGTGGGCCACTGCAAAGGTATTTCAAGGATCCAAAAGGGTACCGGTGAGTGTTCAGTACTGCCGCCTTGGAGGTGGAGGAAGTTAAGCAGCTGCTGCCTTGCCTGTTCTCTCGGAGGACCCTTCAGCTGTGGGGTTGCTGAAGGTCAAAGAACAGGTGCTGATCGCTACCACAGCATTGCACTGGTGGCAGCATCACACCAACCGAGACTCCATGATTCCCGTCCACAAGCTGATTTATCAACTGGAGCGTCAAGCAGCCAGTGTGAAAGTATAATGGAGAGTGGAGACTAACAGTGGACTGTCACGACCTGAATGAAGTCACACAGTCACAGTGGCTCAGTGCTGCCCTACCAGACATGCTGAAACTCCGGTATGATCTGGACTCAACAGCTGCCAGGTGGTTTGCCACAATTGATATTGTTAATGCATTTCAATACCTTTGACAGGCCACAATTTGCTTTCACTTAAAGGAATATCCAGCACACTTGGAATCCAGTGCCCCAGGGGTGGAAACATAGCCCTACCATCTGCTGTGGACTGATCCAGACTGCACTGAAATCAGCTCTGGAACACCTGCAATACGTTGATGGTATTATCACGTGGGGCAATACAGCAGCAGAAATTTTTGAGAAAAGGAAGAAAGTAGTCCAAATTATTCTGAAATCTGATTTTAGCATAAAATAAAGTAAGGTCAAGTGACCTGCATGGGAGATTGAGTTTTTAGGAATAAAATGGCAAGATAGATGTTGTCAAATGCCAGTGGATGATATCAACAAAATAGCAGCAATGTCTCTACCAACTTATAAGAAACAAACACAAGCTCTCTTAGGTGTTGTGGGTTTTTGGATAATGCACATATTCCAAATTACAGTCTGATTGTAAGACCTCTCTATCAAATGACCTGGAAGAAGAACGATTTCAAATGAGGCCCCGAGCAACAAGAAGCTTTTGAACAAATTAAATGGGACATAGTTCATGCAATAAGCCCTCAGGCCAGTCTGGGCAGGGCAAGATGTAAAAATGTTCTCTATACTAAAGCCATGGTGAATGGCCCTACCTGGAGCGTCTGGCAGAAAGCACCAGGGGAGACTCCAGGCCGTCTCCAGTCCTATCTCTTTTGGAAGTGGGGATACAGTGTATCTGAGGCCTGCTGTACTCCAGCTGAAAGAGATACTGGCATCTAATTGAGAGGCTTAAGCTCCTTTGGAAGGGATTGGTGCTGAAGCACAGCTCCTCCCGAAACTCCAGCACACCTCCTCCAGCTCCCCAGTGACTGCTGGTGCTGGGCTGGATGTTCAAAGATGTCTTCTCTACACATCATACAGCTGAAATAAGTGGGTTGCAGTGTTCACACAATGAACTCGAATAGGAAGTCCCAGTTGCCTAAGAATCTTGGATGTGATCATGGACTGTCCAGCAGACAAAGATTTCAGAATGTCGTCAGAGGAGGAGATAGCACGTGCTGAAGGGGTCCCATTGTATAAGAAACTACCAGAAAATGAGATGCAATATACCTTGGTTACTGGTGGGTACTGCTGTATTATAGGAAAGCATCAGATGGAAAAACATCGTGCCAGTACATAAACTGGTGGGAGTTGGCTGGAAGGGGCTGATCTCTGCTCAGGGCCTGGCAGTTTATATAATTTCAGTTTTTAAACTGCTCTTATCCCACAGGTTTTACATTTCTCTTGTTTTTCTCCCCCATCCCACGGAGTGGTTGAGGAGGGAGAAATGAGTGAACAGCTGTGTGGTGCTTAATTGCCATCTGAGATTAAACCGTGACACTTGTGCTTTCTAATGTATACAATTCTGGGAGTACGGCTTGGGGATTTTTTAATTTCTGCTTGTATTAGAAGGGCAAAAGTATTGCAATGGAAAGCAGTGGCCAGAAGTACTTTTTCCCCTGTAAGTTTAGAATATAATAGGAGTCATAAAAACTTTATACGTTTTGATGTGGATGAAACTGGGGCTTAGCTTTTCAGCAGGGATGTTGTGTAGTTGGATCAGACTTACCTGGTCTGTGGAACATGGCAGTTATCACAGCTTTTTGTTTTAAGAGTAACATTAATTATAATCAAGGTGCCTTTTTTTATTTTAGGAGGCTGAATATGGTGGGCATGATCAGATTGATTTATATGATGATGTAATTTCTCCATCTGCAAATAATGGAGATGCCCCAGAGGATCGTGATTACATGGATTCTCTTCCACCATCTGTTGGGGATGATGTAGGTAAAGGAGCTGCACCAAATGTTGTCTATACGTATACTGGAAAGAGAATTGCTTTGTACATTGGAAATCTTACTTGGGTAAGTATTTTACTGCTGTTTAGTTGTAGACAGGAGTTTTAATTATGGACAAAAGTATCTGTAAAATTTTTTCGCTTTAAAATATTTTATATGAAATATTATGAGTACATAAAATCAGATGGTTTAGTTTGTGTTGCTGGTTTGGTTTTCTTTAATTTTTATTTGTGATTGTGAGGTTTGTTTTCCTTTTACCTGAAATTTGGTGAGCCTGTCTGGAGCTGTCGTGATGTCTTAAAAATCAAGAAGGTCTCCAGTAAATATAAACTTAAGGTTTTCTGTCATGTTTTAAGTGTTATGAAGGGATACTTGTGCTACTGTGTTCTTAAGGTTTTCAGATAGCTGAGTGAAAGAAGAAAAGAAGTGTAAACTACTAAATACTTTATGCCTGTAGATACTTTAAGGTTACTAAACAAACCCAATTTTTAGTAAACTCTTGCTGAAGGTTTTAGTTTAAAAGGAACTTGAAGGTTCTCTGGGATTTTCTTGAAATTACTTTTCACGTTTTTCTAGGGCCTTTTTCCGCTGGCAGTGACTCTTACAACATAACTGTTCTCAGGTATTTGTCTTGAGGCTTATTTCTCCGTCCAGGAAGTACAGGTTTACAATAACTCACTGAACTGCAGTTGCCCTGCAGACAATTGCCTTTGTTAGAATTCAACCATTTTAAGATCAATTGCATTTAAGCAAACAAGGTGCAAGAACTGGTCAATGGCTGAATTAAGTGGAGCTTGTATCTGTTTGCATGAAATCAAACTCTTCTGAGTCCACACATGCAAAATTTTTGAGTTTTTTTTCCTTTCTGATTAATTTCTTACTAGGACTAAACTTGAAAAACAATGCTTTATGGGTGTTTTTTCATTAGTTATTGCAGTATTTCAAGAGCTAATAGGTAAGTAAAGGACCTGACTGTTGACTTAAGTTGTCCTGTTGTGAAATACATGAATGGAATCAGTAAAATATGCATGAATTAGCTCAACTAATAGTTGAATTGTAAGATAAAAAATGACTACTCCAAATGCAGAATATATTGACAGCCTGAGTAAAGTGTTCCTCTGGATCAATTTCACACACACACACACACGCACAAAAATCCATGGAAAATTTAGGTGCCCTTTGCCTGGTGTTTTAGATAAGTTCTCATAGTTGAATATTAAAAATATTTTTCAGTGGACAACAGATGAAGACTTAACTGAAGCAGTTCATTCACTGGGGGTAAATGATATTTTGGAGATAAAATTTTTTGAAAATCGTGCTAATGGCCAGTCTAAAGGGTAAGAACTTGTCATTTGTTTTTTCTGTACGTTGACTGAAGTTTGGGAGGGGAAGGAGTTCTTAATTTTCATAATTGTCAATCTTTGCACTGCTAATCTTTGCTTATTGATCCAGAAATGATTGGGCATGTAACTTCATACTAATGACTCAAATTTCAGGCGTAAATTTTTGTGATGGTATTGCGTCTCATTATTTTGTGAATTACAGCTTGTTGGTCGTCTTCATTTAAGACTATTCCTAGATTTCAGTTGGTGTGGTGGTGATGCTTGTTGTTCCTCAGCGTAAATACTGTTCCCCCAACCTTCATTATTAAATATTTCTTTACATCTTTATTTTCAATTAGGTCTTGAAAGTAAGTGCTTGAGCCCATTTCTTACTGGCACCCTAAATTTCATTGCACGAATATGCCTTTCTATCTCCTTAGCAGTATCAAGCACACAGTGTATGCTTAATAACTTGGTCATATGAGTTCATTATGTAGTCTATTGATACTGCACCAAAAAGCTGCCTTGATTGTGATATATTTTGATGCATCTTGTACTTTTCACTTTTGTTTTTTATGTCCTAGAATAAGTTATTTTATCTGTTCTGAAAACTGGATTAAAACCTGTCAGGCAGTTTCTGTATCTAGTTTTCAAGTATTCTTCTGCTTACTATGTGTAATCTTTTTCATGAGGCATCAGTATGTCAGAAAATGGAAAAATTGTGGTGTAACTTTTTTTGTTTCCTTTCAGGTTTGCCCTTGTGGGTGTGGGATCGGAAGCATCCTCCAAAAAGTTGATGGATTTGTTGCCTAAAAGAGAATTGCATGGGCAGAATCCTGTTGTAACGCCGTGTAATAAACAATTTCTGAGTCAATTTGAAATGCAGTCGAGGAAAAGTAAGCTTTTCATAGCTGTTGTCTTGGAAAAGCAGAAAAAGTAGAATGGCAGATTTTTAGTTCAGCATCTGATAATTTCTACACAGTTTAAAATAGCTGTAAAATACTTAGAGTCCAGGTGAATGAATTTGTATCTTTGTTTAAAGAAATCAATACACTAAAGAGCTGCTGCACTCTGAAAGAAGGTTGCAGCTTTGTGCAACTCGTAACAGCTGGAGATGCTTCTCAGTTTCCTGTGGATGTAATTTTTTTAAAAAAAAAGCACAAGAGCATTTAGAAATTTAACATTTGGAGACAAACTGGACTAAATTCCAATGTGTGGACCGTCTGTATTTATGACAGAATGTGGAAGAGAGGTTCAGTGTTGTACTTCAGCACCATGTCTTGTGGTTCCCAGTCCTAATTGTTTGTGGCCTTGGGCTTCACTGCAGGCAGAAGTGGCAGTCTCTCCAGATCCTCTTCGTTTAGTATGGGGTGTAGTATTTTAGCAAAGAACTTTTTCCTCCCCAAATGCATTGGTTTCGGGTGCGAGGAACAAGTTGGTCATGCTTTAGCACTGCATAAAACTTCAAGTGTTGAAATGCTTTAACGTATCTTGATGTATGTAATGACAATTTGGCTTTTCCATTGCAGCTACACAGTCTGGCCAGATGTCTGGGGAAGGTAAAGCTGGTCCCCCAGGAGGAAGCTCACGAGCAGCATTTCCACCTAGTAATAGAGGTCGAGGCCGTTTTCCAGGTGCCATTCCAGGTGGAGACAGATTCCCTGGACCGGCAGGGCCGGGAGGGCCACCACCACCTTTCCCAGGTAAAATTATTCATATATGGAGTTTCAGTCTTACTTGTGTTTTCTTGTTTTAATGTGGCATACTTATTTGGGAAATGATAAAGATCAAGGCAATGCAGTAATGAGCCATAATCAGTGTTCACAGCTAGACTGTAGGACTTTACTGTTGCTTTGTTGATATTCAACAGGAAGTTGTACTTATTAAATTTGGTAGCAAGATAATAGCTTTGTTAGATACATTCTTTATACTATGTCAATATACATCTTGAAGTATGAAAAAATTAGATCATGTTAGCAAGTAGATTTGGCTTTAGTATAGTGTAGTTCAGATTCTCTGATTTGCGATATGTGCTGAGATTGCCTGTGTTGCAGAGTGTAAAGTAACTAATTTCCTTACTGAAGTACAAGTTTGCACATGATCAGAAACTCTGCTTTGATTCATGCCCACTGACAGGTCAGTTAGTTGGCAGTTAAAATACCAGAAATGAGAAGAGATGTTCATGTTTAGTCAGGTATCTGATACAGAAGAGATCTGTTAAACGGTTAGGTTTGGACTGCAGTGAAGTTCTTTTGCCAGCTGACATTTTTTAGTAAATGTCATTCAGTAATAGATTATCTACCAACAGTCCAAGGGACATAGGCAAATTGAAAAACCAGTAGTGACAACCTGAAAGTAGGTTTGGATACTGCATTTACATTACTTACTGTAATATAGCTTCTCCCATATTTTTAACATATATTTTATCTTAAGCCTCATATGAAAGACTGGCTGCAGTAAAATGCAATGTTTTCTAGCTTTTGTGATCTTTTTGTGGGTTTTGGAAACAACAGCAGGTGATTAAGTGATTTGAGGAGGGAGCTTGTCAGTTTTCAAAATAATGTTGTTCTCTTTAGATATCGCTAGATATCTAGTATCAGTAGATACAGATAAGTTAAAAATTTTCTAAGCTACTGGACTCAGTGGGAACATGCGTGTCTTGTACATGTTGCACAATGTTCAGGGAGGGAGGGTTGCTTTCTTTTATTTTTTTGTTGTTTTTTTAGGAATAAAAGGAAGAATTTTAAAGAATTTTATTTCTTTGTATTTATTCACTCAATTTTGTTTGTTTTTTATTTTTTTTTATTTTAGCTGGACAAACTCCCCCACGTCCACCTTTAGGTCCTCCTGGCCCACCAGGCCCACCAGGCCCTCCACCTCCTGGTCAGGTCCTCCCACCTCCATTAGCTGGACCTCCTAATCGTGGTGACCGTCCACCACCACCAGTTCTGTTTCCAGGACAGCCTTTTGGTCAGCCTCCACTTGGGCCACTTCCTCCAGGCCCTCCACCACCAGTTCCAGGCTATGGACCACCACCAGGTCCACCACCACCTCAGCAGGGTCCACCTCCACCTCCGGGTCCATTTCCCCCTCGCCCACCTGGCCCTCTTGGGCCACCCCTGACTCTTGCTCCTCCTCCACATCTCCCTGGGCCACCTCCAGGTGCTCCACCACCGGCACCACATGTGAATCCAGCTTTCTTCCCCCCACCTGCCAATAGTGGCATACCTACTTCAGACAGCCGTGGCCCACCTCCAACAGATCCATATGGCCGACCTCCACCATATGACAGAGGTGACTATGGGCCACCTGGAAGGTGAGTTCCTTTGGTCTAATGTGCTTGGGTAGTAGATTTTATTCCTCTTGTTGAAAGCATTTGATTTTTCCCTTTTAATGCAAATGTTAGGAGCAATTAAAAGTAGGGCCAGAAGGGATCCCACCAGTCTTGTAGTTTGCCCCTTTTAACTTCCCCAGGGGAATATATCTGAGAAACATGTTTGCAGCAGTAAGAAAATCCTGAAATGCAATGCCAGTAATCTCACTTTCTCTTTTCAGCTCTGAACTGTTTGTCTTCACTGTATTTGGCAGTGCTGTCATTCCATGTATTCTACATGTATACTTACGTATCACTTCTTATGCAGCAGCTTCTGGTTGTGCTTCTGTCTTAACTTGAAGTTCTGACTTTTACCTGTATCATCATGCTTTGCAGGCTGCCTTTTAAGAATGCTGTGGAGTTTTTCTTTTCGAATATGTGCGTATGTTGAGGTCATACCAAGCTCATACCATTTTCATCTTTCAGCAGCATTGCTTGTCCCTTTTTTCTTCAGGATTTAATTAAAAGTTAGTGTTTGTCTCAAAAACCAGGTGTGAATTTACTGCAAGACTCTTACCTTCCTTTCCTATCAAGATGTTTCTGCTCATTTGGTGCAATCTTGCTGTGTTTGTAGCAGTGGCTTTTCCTATGGTTAATCCTATCTGGGACAGAGTTCTTAAGTCTCTGACTTGACTAGTCAAGTTTTTCACATCTTGTTTGAAACATCTTTTTCATCTGTGATTTCAAGCATCTCTGTCTTGCTGCTGTTCTTTGATTTTCACCATATTTGTCTTTGTGAAAAATTTTGGCATAAATTGTAAGAAAGACAGTTTTACATATGTAAATTTGAATTTTTCAGTAGTAATTTTACGGCTAGCATTAGACACACTTTTCTGGCTTAAAATGTTTTCTGCGAAGATGCTTTGCTTTGATTCTTCTTGTACCACAAAGTTTAAAAACCCCCAAGCATTTGTGCATACGAAGTTCATACAAAAAAACTGTAGAAATTCAAGCATTTGGCTTAATTGCCTGAAATATAATAAGACTATAAGGTGTTGGGTGTTTTTTGATGGACAAAATCAAGGTTGTCTGCAGTTTATAGAATGTCTGGGGAGGGAAGGAGTGGGAATAGGACAGTATAACTTACTGTCCAGTATTTTCATTAATAATGTTAAAGCTATCATCCATAACTATTTAAATTGTCATTAATTATATATCATAGGCGTTTCACTGGAAATAACATGTCCATAAGAGAAAAATTACATATTCCATTCTATGGGAGGCACACGAAAAATAATACTCAAAACTCAGGGAGGTATGAATTTTTAGACATTTCCTCTTATGCTAAACTGGCTATAGGATCTTGTTCCACTTCTTGCAATTAAGAGGATAGCATTGCTTATTATTCTGCATTTTCTTTCTACCAGAAGAACTAACACTGTTCTAGAAATATCAAGCAGTGGGCCAGTTTGACAGTCTCAGCATTTATCTCTTAACACATTTCTCCAAATTTTCTATATGACACAGAGACTGGCTAATAGGACACTGCAAAACTTTTGGGAAAATTTAGGTTTACTTCTGTTACTTTGTAAACCCTGTATAGGTAGCTGATAATTGAAGTGTAATGAGTATGAGGATTCTGCTTTATTGCTTCCTCCTTACTGTGGCTAGTAGGGAGATTAAATTGGAGCACCTGGAACTTGACCAGAAATGAAAAAAAAAAATTGCTGTAAAATGCTGACATACCATTCAGAAAATTGAGTGTTGTAAAGATGACAACTACATTTGTTTTTCAAAAGTTACAGCATTCTGGTCTTAGTTAAGATCTGGGAAACAGGATCATATAGTTCTGATTCCAGTACTGTTATGAAAATTATCTCTAATTTTGCTCAAAGTTGCATTGCCTATGTACATGTATTTCCACATCCATTCAGTTGGGAATATCTATTTACGTACCTTCAAGGATTTTCTGAAAATTGTAAATATTTGTAAAGCACAGTATTAAGTGCTGCTGAATGTTTGAAATAGATGGGATGAACAAAAAATAAGTCTATTTATACAGCGATGTCTTAATTATTTTTTGGATTTTTTTTGTTTGGTTGGTTTGTTGGTTTTTTGTTTGTTGGGTTGTTTGGTTTTTTTTTTTTTTTAGCTTTCAGGATTTTATACTGTAACAATGGTCCTAACAAAAACCAAAACCAAACCCAGATCCTGCTTTCTTTTCTGTTTGTCACTGCTTAAAGTTGCAAACTTGGATTGTTGCAATTGCTTTTGAAGTTCTCCTTAACCTTTTAAATACTAGTTTTATTGCTTGCAGAGAAATGGATGCTGCAAGGACACCTCTAAGTGAAGCAGAATTTGAAGAAATCATGAATAGAAATAGGGCGATCTCAAGCAGTGCCATTTCGAGAGCTGTGTCAGATGCCAGTGCTGGTTAGTAAAACTCAATTAATGTGTTTGCTATTCTCCCCAGCTGAAAAGAATTTATAGGGTTTTTTTATTATTAGGAATCTGGAAGGCCTGAAGCCACATTTTCCAAATGGGATGCTGAATTTAGATACAATTTAGGACTGATTCTGTACTGTTCTTCAGTTAGTTTCTGAGAAAACCTTCTGAGTGCTGATCTGGACACTATTTTACTGTTTGGGTCTACAGTAAATTATCTAGATGGCTGTTGGAGAGAAGATACTCAAAATGATAATACTGTTACAGATAAAAATCCATGTTTTGATTTGTATAATTTTCTGATCCTGATCTTACATCATTTTCAGGGGACTATGGAAGTGCTATAGAGACCTTGGTAACAGCAATTTCCTTAATCAAACAGTCCAAAGTATCAGCAGATGATCGCTGCAAAGTACTTATTAGCTCTCTTCAGGACTGCCTTCATGGAATTGAGTCCAAGTCTTATGGTTCTGGATCCAGGTAAAACTTTCCTCTTCCATCTGCTCTTACTAAGAAAAAGAGAAGGTGTAGTGCAGGCCTAGTTCACAGGGAAGAAACTAAGGCATGTAAAAAGTTTAGTGATTTGCTGAGTTGCACAAGAAATGTGTGAAGGAACCAAATAAGGGTTTCCTGAACTTAGGAAAGCTGCCTTTTAATTAAACCCTCTTTTCAAAATTGATCTGACTAGCTTAAATTTAACTCTTTAGTTTTATTTAGTGGTTTTGGCACATTTTTTCTGTATGCGGATTAGCAGCCATGTTGTACTGGTCACTTGGGGTATGGTGCATTTCCCCCAGCTGATTTCAGTCATCCTCCATTCTGAGCATGTACTCTGACTTTCCTTTGCTAGAGTAGAAAGTGGGTGCCCCTTACTACCTGTAACTGAGTTCTTAGGCACCACTGTTTGTACCAGCTATCTTTAATATTATATACAAAAACATACTTGCATCATGGTGAACAGATACTTCTCTCATGTCTTTTTGGTCAAATTCATACTCCTAAGCAGTGAACAAAACTGGTATGGGGATGACAAGTATTTTTAAGAAAAAGTTAATGAAGTAATTTCTTTTAGAAGACGTGAGCGATCCAGAGAGAGGGACCACAGCAGGTCACGAGAAAAGAGTAGGCGCCACAAATCCCGCAGTAGAGATCGTCACGATGACTATTACCGGGAAAGGAGCCGTGAGAGAGAGAGACATCGTGATCGGGACAGAGATCGGGACAGAGAACGAGACAGAGAGAGAGAATATCGGCACCGTTAAAGAAGGTGAGCATTTGTTTCATGTTTTTGAACTTCACTGACTTACTAAAAGTAACTACTTTAGGTTTGAGATTATTTATGCCATCTGTATTTAAATGATCCTGCAGTATGTACTGAATCACTTTCTTCTTGCAGCACCTGGCAAGAACATAGGTAAGTAACAACAGGTAATTAACTGGTCTTGGGAGGGAGCAAGTATTTGTGCAATTATCTTCTGCATTCTGCATGCCACTTCTTTTATTTTAGCTGGTAATAGTGTTCCCAGTTTTTGTGTAATGTGATCGAACCACTTCTTAAAAGGCAATAAGACAGACTTTCTCTTTGTAATCTTGGAAGATTATATTAATTTTATCATTTTATTTCTTAATTGTATTTAAAAATACTAATTTTGTATTTTAAAATATACTTACGTAAGGACTGCAGCATTTAGCCCTTCATAGATGGTGTGTGGATTATTTCATTGTACATACAGTTATTGTCCTTGCACAAGTACGGTGGTGATTTTTTGGGTTTTGGTATTTGTGGATCTTGTTGTTTTGTGTTGTTCTTGTTTTGTTTTTCCTGGTGAGTTTTAGTCAAATTCAGGAAATATAACCAGATTTTGTTCTTTATTTTATGAAATGTGACCTGTCAGTATCTTCTGCCTTCTAGCTAAATTCAGATGTTAACCTTCAGTAAAATTTATGATCAGTTGTTGCCCACTGCCCTGATTTTTGAGTCCCTCCCACTTGTGGTAGTAAAGTCATTTTCTGCAGACTAGTAAACAAATGTATGACACAAGGATTGATTCTTTTCTGGTTGTTCACAAACTAACGTGTTCTTCTTTTATTTCATGTATCTGAAGTCTTGCACGCATCAGATGTCTAGACAGCTAGAGTAGCATGCTAAACAATGGGTTTTTTCAATGTACTGCTTTAAAATACATAGAAATGTTTACGTTATATAGTGTACCATTTTGAGGATTCGGAATTAAAGCTACCCATGATTTCTTATATTGGACAATTGAAAAAAAACCCAGCTCTACCTAGTAGTGACTCTCTAGTGGTCTTTTCCCTTTTTGGAAGAACTTCCCACTACATCTACACTGAAATTGAAGCTTGCAGATGTGTCTGTCTGCCCAGCTTCCATTTCTTACATTTAACTTCAGATTGAGTTTCCAGATTCGCATGCGTTATTTATTTATGGCGGTTCATTTGCAGAAGTTACAGAACAAAACTTTTTAGAAGTCATATAAAATGTAGTATAGTCCTAAGTGAAAATACAATTTTTTGTGTGTTAAATGTCAGATTTTCAGTCAGGCTTTGTGTCACTGACACTCCTTTGGGAGAGAACAAATTCTGATACTAAATGCTCTATGTATTGAGAATTAAGTGGAATGTTGTCTTGGGTTCATATACTAACAGGGGACACAAAAAGAAGTAACTGGCCTAGAGTAGAGGAGTCAAGGGCTTAAATAGGAAGGTGAAACATGGCAGCTGAAGTCAAGTTGGCAGTATATTTCTGTTAATGCCACCTTTTGCCATTAAAAAATGGATTGCTAGACGTATTTCTGGAATTCAGTAAAAATATCAAATATGGTTGTTAATTGTAAAATAACAACATAAAAATACAGATATAACAAAATTAATGTAGTTTCTTTTGTTGAATTGGGGTTTTATCTTTTATAATAACTGCATATTTTTGATATTTGCAAATAGTTGTTGCTAATAGAGGTAACCATTGAGCTGAGTAATGGATGCATTTCCAGAGTGTTTTCCTTCTGGTGGAGATGAGCAAGCCATACTAAAAATTGTTAATAGCCTGGAATTAAAGACAGTTTTTTAACTCTTGGCATAGTTTACTAATCTAGCTTTAATTTTTGTGTAGTGTTGTGCACATAGATACAGATTTATTGTGCCAAGTACAGCTTTCCTACCCTTTTACCCCAAGAAAATATATCGAACAGCATTAGGTTGAATTTTATAATTTCCAAAGCACAATATTATACTGAGGCTGTGATTTCAGTCTCAGTTCAGGTGGAATTTATATTTGCAAGATCCTTCAGCTTTGTTGTGTGCGGGGACTTCTCTTTTCTTTCAAGAGGATATCTTGGTAAGATTCCCTTGTGTGAAGAAAATAGGTCCTAAGAACTTGATTTAAAGGGCAAATGTAGTATACATGTAAATGAAGCATTTGGTATTTTTTTAAGTTAAATTGTAAACATTTTGTCTTGTTGCTGTCTTAATGAAGAAGGGCTTTATTGTAGTTTTGTTTTTATATATTTATACACACACACATACAAAAGAAAAACAGTTATCTCCTGGTTTGTATGTTTCATTTTCACTAAGATGTATGTTGCCATACATTTTTTGTTTCATTTTTTACATTGAATAATATTCGTAAACGGATTTAACACTAAGTCATTTAATAAATATCAACAGTGCTGAAAAGAGTTATTCCCCATAATATTGTGTTTTGCCAGAAAACATGAAGTTGCCTCTGTGCCTGCACCCTATGAATGGCACCTATATTTCTCCTTATTGTGTACCTATAGTCATAACTGTGATACTGTACTGGCATTTTTCCAAAGTGTTACACATTTAGTTTAGAAGGATTCTAAGGGTCCATTGTGAACATTTTTGTAAACAGTGAAATTGGGTTTGTACTGTATTACATTTATAGAGATGGGTTAAATTGGAATAACTTACAAAATATGTTTATAACAATAAAACGCTATAAAAAGTTTAGTTGTACCATAGCAGGTGTTTACACTTCTGTTTGTACACTTCATGATTTTAAATTAAAGTCTTGGAAGATTTTTGTACCTTCACTTGAGTAAGGCGTCATGTACGTTGACAATCCAATCTCCTGAATTACTATAAACTGAATGTTTGCTTGGAACATCTTGCCTTTGCTCGTAGAAAGCCTATAAGTATAAAAGAGAACAGTGGATTTGAGACAAATGTCTAACCTGTAATAGTCAAAAAAACTAAGAACCCAATAGAATGACATTTAGAAGAATTAACAGCAAAATGTGTACAAACAGAATAGTAATGTAACTTCATCAACATGACTCCTGACTTTTTAGGCAGATTTTTTTTTAATTTAACTGATACTCAATGATGTATTTCTAGTTGATACATTGTCCCAGTCTCAATCTGTCTGAATTTCTATAACTGCTGAATGTTAAATTTTTCATTTTATGTTTTTGTTATTGGGTTGATTGATTATTTCCTATTTAAACTGGATTTGGATTGAATTGCAAAGACAAAACCACAACATTGTAACAGTTGATATGTATGTAGACTTTGTACTCCATATTTCATGTTTATTCTCTGATTTTTCTGCTCTCAAACCACTGTAAGCAAAATAATTTGAAGTCTGAGGCTCATATACTTTTTCAAAAACTGCTCTCAGTTCACTCTGAAGTAGTTTCAGCTTTTGAGTGATTCAAGAAGTAACATGGTTGGAATTTTTTTAGTGTCAGTAGGAGGGGAAATCGTGCTGATAGTTTACATAGTATTCATTGTATTTTTGCGAACTGTCCTAGTACTGTGCTAATAACCACTTAAACATCAAGTGAAGGATGAAATTACCCTTTTAAGAAATGTTGTAATGAATTGGAAAATGCCTATTTTTTTATAAGCTATTTTAATAATAAGCTTCTAGTTAATACTGAGTGAATCATGTGATAGCATTGTTCAAGACCTGGGTATACATACCTGTCTAGAATTATATCAGGTCTTAGTCTTAAGTTATGAACATTATTTACCTAATTGGTTTGTTTCTTTTTTTAAATGTGTGTTTTTGTGAAAGCACATATGTGGGGCTGGCACTCTTCTGTATTTAGCACTCACCAGAGAAATAATGCCTTGTGCATCTGATTCAGTACTTGAAATCCAGCTTAGCCTGATAGAGGCAAGCAGTGCCACTGCTTTATGTGCTTTTTAAAGTCTGTTTTATCACTACTCTGGTGCTTAACAGAAACGTATAGTTTGTCTATTAATGTTCAGTGATTAATCTTATTTTCTTGAGGGTGAAACAATTTAAAAACTGAGTATCTTATGCTACTTATTTCCAAATGCATAACTTGTATTGCTTTTTTCCCATGAATGTTGCTGTAATTCTGTTGACTTCTGAGGTGTCTTTGGACACACTTGTATTTTTTTGTTCCTCATATCCTGGGCTTTTTTATTTGTGAATTCATTAGTTTTGAGAAATTTGATGTATGTGAAAAGTTCCCCAAGGACCTGTTAGGCATATGAAGGCAAGTGAAAATGTTGGTTTGATGCAATGTTCTCCAAAGAACAAAAAAGTTAAGTTTTCTACTTTTGCTCATTGTGGTTTGAGAACTAAGATTTCTTTTTACAAAGAAAAAAGGAGACACATGAGAGATCTTCATTTTTTATGTTTTCCTGTGGCAGCCTGATCTACCTTTTTGTCTCTTCCTCATATATTAATGTTAAAAATACTTGCCAATAATTCATATCTTTTTAATTTGTAAACTAAAGATTGAATTTTCTGAACACACCTCTCTGTTCATCAGTCATCTTTGGTGAATAGAAAGGCTGGGATAGTAGAAAAAAGAAACTTGACATATGCAATAAGTTTGGGAGGTTTCTTCCCCCCGTGTAAAACTATTTATAAAATCATGGCATTGTTATTGTGTTGATCTTAAATTATACACTAAGATTGAACAAAGACAGCAGGTAAGTACACTAATAGTGGCAGGGGGGAATAGGCAGCAAATACGAGAAAGTGGTAGTGGTGATAAAATGGTCTGTGTCTGGTGAACAGAATCACATGTGTATCTCTGCTTACATGCTGAAAGACAAACAGCAAGTCAAGCTTGAAATTCCTTCTTTCACACTGTTATAGCTAAAGCATCAGAGTATTTGGGGTGTTTTATGATGTTCTGGAATGTAGGTTAAATTAAAAAGAAAGTTTGGGCTTTTAAGCTGCTACTTTCTGTGGGATTTTTGGATTCTGTATTTGTTTTTCTTCATGTATAAAATAAAATAAAGGAGAATTACATGAAGTAATTAATAGGAGCTTCTAGGATATAAGAACATGTATATTGTGCATTTTACTGAAATGTGAACATGTGAGATTGAAATTCAATCTCTGAAAATAAACTACAATAACAACTTGATGGGTATATGTATATACAGCTTTAAAACTGCTGTAGAATTTTCAAAATTTTAAAAGCTGTTTTAAGCTTTTATGTGCTTATTTAGACAATTGGAATTAAAAGGAAAAAATTAAAGTTGCTATTGCAAGATGCTTTATTTATATATATATAAAAGAAATCTGTTGGGTTTTGTTGTAAGAGTGTGTCTTTTTGGGTAAAGAAGTGCTCAAGTTGCATCTTGCGTAAATACAAAAATGTTTGATCACTCAAGTTCTGGGATTTTATTTGTGAAATGTTCTGGCATAAACCCCTAACTTCTAAATGACAAAATATCTATTTAACACCTAAGTCTGAAATTTGGGTAGAATTGGTAAATTTTGGTAGAAATGCTGAGAAACTGATTGCTGTGTGGTGTTAAAGTGTACAAATCTAACACATGCTTGGGACAGATAGCTTATGTGTGAGCTTGAGGCAGATGGAAAACAGTATTGCCAAGAAATACTGACTAGAGATTTAATTTTTTTTAAAGTTGTTTGTTGCTTCAATATTCTACTTGTTTGTAGAATACTGAAAACGGCTGAGCACGAAGGTATAATCCATACAGATTTATTTCTTATTTTTGAAATCACAAGGGTTTCCAGTTTTGCCAAGATATAGTGGCAGAATAGTTGGAACTGAAATGTACACCATTTTGGATTTTAGTTGGTCATGTTTTTAAAAATGAAGATTCAGTGTGGTGCTGACCATCTTAAGAGACCTATACCAAAAAGCATCAATCCTAAATTCACTTTATGGTGCATTTTTTGGAGTTCCTGTAGTTTCATAAGTACCTTTACAAATCTAGCCAATTATTCCCAGGAACTGAAGCTTTCTTATGCTAGTATTATAAATCGTCTATATGGTGTTTTGGATCTGTTAACTGTTGCCACAGAGGTGATAAAGATCCATAATTCTGGCTGCAACAATTGTATGATGAGAGCAGCAAATTCTGACGTGCAGTCTCACAGCTGTCAGGTACTTACTTTCTCCACTAAAAAAGTGAGATTCTCTCCTGTCTGTGCTAACTTAGCTAACAACTCCAAACATATTTTTCTTGTGGAGGCAGGACTTTGTCACTTTGCTACTAATTAGTTTCGAAAGCACATAACACCTATGGAAACATTGGCCTCTGGGGAACGAATTCCCCAAAAGTAGTTACTGATTGATATGTTCAGGACCTGGGAACAAAGTCTGTGAATAAGAGAAGAAATTCCACTCGCTGCTTTGGATTTGTTTGTGTGCATACTGTAGTGTATAGAGTCTACTTGGTTATACTTTGGATTTTTTTTTAAAGTTAATAGTAACAGTCACTTTGGGGAAATGAAGAAGAAAAATTGAGTACTTAGTTTTCTCAACTGCTTTGAAATTATTGTACTAGTAGAAGAATATTTGACAGCTGTGTACTGTTGCACGTTCATGAAATTGCTTCTCTAAATGTCTTGGTTTTCAAATGAACAATTTAATGTGTTGGTTCTTTTAAGAATTTGATTTAAACTATTTTGAAATTACTGAATGTTGAAATTGTGAATTATTAATGAAATTAAGATAGGTAATTGTTTTGTAATGGAATTCACCTGAAATCCAGTGTATGGAATTATACCATCCCAAGTATTTTGCGAACTCTTACAGTAATTAACTCTGAATTATGTGGTTCCCTTATTTGCCAGAATAGGTGAGAGTAGGAAGTAGGGCTTGGGTTTTTTTCTAGGGCAAGTAGGTGAGGGAAGCTGTGAATCTACATTGTATTATTTGAAAAGTAGGTTCTTGTGCTTAAACTGCAAGTGTGTATTTTTAGATGTGAACCCCATCCAGCTTGCCACTAGTCTGAAAATTTTGAACTACTGGTGTCAGATTCTGTTTGCTTTTAAATGTTACTGAGCTGTGAGCCATCCACTTCATTATACAATCAGTGAATTACTTAAATGTCAAACCAGCTTAAAACTTCTGTAAGTGGGCAGGTAAAAATGTAAAAATCTAATTGTGGTAAAATTACCTTAAAATTCTTGTTCAGTTACTCTTGCAGAACACATATTTTAGGAAATGTTCTATAGAAATGTTGCCATCAGTCACAGGAGCAGTAGTTATTTCTTTCTTTATCATCAATACTTTAACTGTGAAGTATATATTCTTCCAACTTTGTTGTACAACAACGTTAATCTTATTTTTAATTATTGTATTAGAAAACTTCATATGAGTAGCTACTGCTGCTGGGTATTTTGTGTTAGTTTACATCATGGTGAAGTAGATGCACGAGTTGTGTATGTATAGATAAGCCAACAATATTCTGTGTATTATGGGGACTAGCAAAATCTACATCACAAATTTTGACACATTACAGCTGAAGGAAGAGGAACAGCGTGCAAGACAAGATACATTCTTCAAGGAAAGATGCTTGTCCAGCAGTTTGCTTCATGTGATTGAACTGAGCCTGTAAGGATTCATGGATAAAATGAACAGGAATAGATCTGAATAAAGCAAATCTGCATACATGGTAACCAGTAGCTCTTTTACTTTTTTATGTTGCTTAACTGTTTTATTTGAGGGAAACCTGTGTGATTTAAACCCTATAGCTTTTGCAACTTTATTACTGGTTATATACATTTGGCAATTATAGTGTGCAAGCAATTGGAAAAAGTCAAGTAAATGCTTGTTTTTATAGTAGTTTGTTCATGTTAAACTGTTCATATAATGTCTGTACACAGCACCACTGATTACAGTAGATGTAGTGTTGTAATAAACTGTTTAATGGGGCTGATGTGTAAAGCTGTTCAAGTTATTTGATGTTTACACCTCAGGGAAAGTCATGTGTTCAGCAATATTTAAAGATAATGTTACAATGAAAACATTGATGCTGTCTTCAAAAACATCGCAATAGTTCTTGCATATGCCTCAACCTAATCTTGCATTCAGCGGGTTGAACGTACTAATGTTGCGCTCTCCCACTCAATTTTGATACAAAAATAGGTGGTTACATAAAACCTTTAATGCGATTTTGCTTTTTAGCAGTGTTTACCTAGGTGGCTTGTGAATTTGCTAATTGACATATAAAACTGTAAAAACTGCAGCTCTCTGTGGTCAGTTGTTTTGCGGAGTGGTAGTCCCAGGTCTGTGATTTTTAGCACACTGAAAATTTTATCTCTCACACAGCCTTGATCCTGATTGACACTACAGTTTATATAAACTCAAACTGTTCATATGAACTTAAACTGCCCATAATAAGGGGCAGAAAGGTTAGGTTTGAAAAATCCAAAATCCTGCAGTTGTTTACAGTTTTATAGTAATAGTGCTTGTGTGTGTTCCCTGTCCACCCCCAAGGCCATAGCAGTCTGTACATAGTTGTATATTAGAAATGTGCCAGAAGAAACAAGATGTTACCATTTTTATGACTTCATGGGTTTGGTATTTTCTTAATACTTCGGGGTTTATTCACACATGCATAAAAAAGAGAAGGTACACTTGTATGTCCTTGTTCACCAATGGGCAATATTAAAAATGTCTTAGCAAAAAAATGGCGCTGATTAAATTTGTCAGATGAGGTTTTGTAAATTTACCTAAAAACAAATTAATGGAGCACTCAGTGAAAGTTGGCGTCAAATTCAAGAATTTGTTTTAAATTTCATCAAATGTGAAATGCAAGTGAATAGAAATTTCATATAAGCTGCAACAGCTTAGTTTCTGTCAGCCTTGCACAAAGACTCACTTCTAGTCTGTTGTGAAGCGTTATGTAACAGACACACTCTTGGAGTTTTTGCTCGTTCAAATAGCTGCACTTAATGTTTTAAGTTAAGTTTCAAGACCTCAGATGGCTTTAAGAGGCAACTCTTAGAAGCCTCTTGATTTCTTTTTTACCAATTTTCAAGATTTTACAGCTGACTTAAAATGTTACCCTGTTCAGGAAAGCATTTAAATCCATTTGGTTTTCTAGAGCACATAAAGCATGTGCTTACATTTCATAGATTTCAAGGAATGTAAACATACGCTTTAAGTATCGTATTTGCATACATGAGTGATTTTTATGCTTTACTGAGTTGGGACCAGTAGCTTGTGCAACTGCAAAAGTTTTGCATAAGTCTGAAATGCTGTAATATTTTTGGAACCTACTATTCAGCCAGGTTTCCTGCAGCCGGGTTGATGCTGGTGGACTTGGCTACAGCTTCAGACTTGCCCCTTTTTTTTCCCCCTTTAAATTGTGTACCTCAGTTCCTCACGCATGGGATCACTGGTGTTTATTGAACTATTTGCTACTGAGAAGATATTTCACGTGTTTGTTTAATCCTGTATGAGAATGAAAACTGCCTTTAAAAATTTTGTAAAACTGAAAGTTGTATCAAGCAAGTCATTAATCACTTCCTGCTTTTTTTTGTGAGTAGGTATTGGTTACAAACAGTACTGTTGTAACTTTTTTCCTTTACTTAAAAACATTGTTTACTACTGTGTGTAATAAGTTTAAGGAAGAAATTACCTGCCTGTAGCAGTTAAATGGGGAATAGCTAATACTGGAAAAGCAGCAGGTAAGTAGTGTTCCATTGCATAGATATATTAAATTTTAAAATAAAAAAAATAACTTTACAAGCATTTTATGCAGGAACTGATATTTTACTCCACATTGAAATAGATTTAAGGAGACTGTTGCTCTTTTTACATTGAGTGTAATTTCTCACTCACAAATAGATTTCCATTGCTGGCAATGGAAATAGCAGGGAGGGAATAGCAGGGGGTAAATAACGTAAGTTAAACAGAATGATCATTGTGACTTGAGAGATGAGATCCCTGTATGAAGTCCATTATTTCTGCCTGTTCTCCAGATACTTAGTTTTAACTGATAAATGTACTGTGTTGCAATTTAGATAATACTCTCTTCTTCTTGTGAGTTTCCGTTGTTAGATTTTTTTATAAAACAAAAAAATATCCAGGAAAAAAAATCCAAAGACCCTGACAGACACCAAAAAGGAATATGCCTAATGTACATCATGTATAACTGGATCTGTAGAAGAATTTTTACCGAATTTTGGTTTAATAAATGTTCCTGGCAATTTCCTGTGCACATGCAGGAAGTGGCAGTTTGGAACCTTACTTACTGGTGGTGATGCCATGATGGCTACTGCTCTTTAATATTCATTCAGTTGTATTTCATCTCCTTTTGCTGATGAAAGGATGATACAGTCTGTGAGGAAATACTTTCTTTCTTTCAAATATTGATTTTATAAGTAACATTGAAAATATTATTTTAAGGCTGTGTCCTTTATCTTGAAAGACAAAACCAACAAGTAGTGACTTAGGGGTGGTGGTGCTTTACCAACAGAACTTGTTTTATTGGTGGTTTGTTTTTTAGAAGTATAGGGTGTTTTTTCTAAGTAAAATTTTTACTGGACTATATGTTTTGACAGGTCAAAAGTACTTAAGAAGAAGAACATAGCATTTTGGAAACTGTACAGTCTTTTTTTTTCCTCATTTCCTTTTTGCCTTCTGTGCCAATAATTTTTGTTCTGATTACATTTTGAATAATGTTTGTCAGAACTTCAAATTTTTCTTTACAGTGTGGCTTATAAGCTTGGATAGCTATTGTTTTTGTGTTAAACAAGATATTTTTATTAAATTTAGACATTACCTTTTTTCTTTATGAACTGAGTGCTTTCTGGTTTTGTTCCTTTGAAATTGGTGAGGCTTAGTTTTTCTAACTGTATTTTTTTACCTGATTGTTTAGTTGCATACCCAAACCCTTGTAAATGCTTTTTTCCTAGTTGTATGTGGATAATTGGAGATTTAAATGTTGTTTAAATGTATATACTTGTCATCTGTGTTTCTAGTAAAATACATGGCATTCTTTATAGAAATACTTAATTCCTGATTTTCTTTTCTTACCTACTTGCTCTCTGTGTACAGGTTAAACAGACTTTGCTCCTATTTTTATTTATAGAATTTTATACATAGCCTGTTAAAGTTGTCTTTGGTTCTTGTGTAAACTGAGATACAGCCTTAAATTTCCTAATACAATGCTCATCAAGATACTGTCAGTCATGTAGATTTAAATATAAAACATGCACGTTTAAGACTGGTACTCTTCAGAGATCTAAGAAACTAAATTGCTTCTGCATTGAAATAGAAACCTTCAAGATTTTAGAGAAGGAAAGTGCAGGTCAGTGTCTATATAAATAAGTAAATAAATTTGAATTCTTTCCAAAATAACAATTTTAATGTAGAAAAGAAGCAGCATGGATTCAGTTGGGATTCAAATTATTTTGGTAATTGACTGCACAGGTCTTGGACGTAATGGTTGCAGCATGCTAATGAATCATGATGTTTATGCAGAAATACGGTCTCTTGCAATTACGATGCTTTGCAGTTAATACTTCAGACTGGCTTGGGGTGGATGGGAGTGTTGAGGTGGGGTTTTTTTGGTTCTGTAGTTGTTTCCCCTTCCTTCCCTTTCCTCCCCACCCCCTAGTAAGGTCTGACATCCCATGTATTTTTATATTTCACTTTAACTTCAGAGGATAAATTTACTAAGAAGCAGTTTGGAGCATAGAACATCAATTTTATGTTCTTGTGGGATTTGTTTTTCCCCCATGTTGGACAAAGTGTGATAAAGCTCCTAATTCTATTTGTATATGATATGTTTATTAATTCTTGAACCCCTTCTGTAGTCCCAGTGATTGCAATGGGTTCTAGGTTCTGGGATGATGCCTATGCCTGTGCTTAAATCTTTTAAATACACTAGTTTTACTGAAGTCTCTTGGAAGTAGTAAACAGTATACCTTTGATCCCAATGGAATGGAGCATTTAAGTTGTAAAAATTCCATCTATTCATACCATGTAATGTGATTTTTACATGATTTCAGAACTAACACTTTGGACTATATTCAACTAATAGACTTCAGCCTCACCCTCTTGTACACAGTATTTTGTATTAGAAAATATTTTAAACTGTGCATATTATTATCACATTATGAAACAGACATTCCCTTGATCTTCAGATGCAAGAAACTGAGGAATGTGTGTGCTTTTATAAGTGGTTGCAAATTCAGTTTCCTAACTACTGCAGTTGTCCTTTTTTAAAATAATAAAGGAAAAAAAAAAGCCAAGTGTTTTAAAGGTGAAATACATTCCTATTTGGTAAACTGTAAAATTTTTATGACTATTACCAGCACTGCTGACTTTCTAAACAAAAGGCTGTATTGTCTTCCTGTACCATTCCATTTCCTGGTTCCCGCTTTGCACAAGGGTCTATGAGTAAACTATTCAAGAAATGGTTTGAAATACAGGAGGGGGATTGTCCAAGTTGGAATGCAGAATTGCAATACAAAATGTAAGGAAATGGATGCCTGTCAGAATGCCTGACTCCAAAGGATTTTATATATATAGTAAACGCTTTCCTGATGCCGGCAGGCCAAAGAGTCTGTTGAATACTGGAGGTTTTGGAGACCTTTATTTCTCCACAAGGTAAGATGGTATCCTTGCAAATGTGGATTTTAATACATTTTCAGCAGAGGTACTTAATCTGTAAGTTTAGGGATATTTTCATTTTTTTTAGATGTTATACTTGAAATATTGCACAACTTTTAGCTTTCATAGGTTTCTTTTTTTTCAGCCTTTAGGAGACTGTTAAGCAATTTGCTGTCCAACTTTTGTGTTGGTCTTAAACTGCAATAGTAGTTTACCTTGTATTGAAGAAATAAAGACCATTTTTATATTAAAAAATACTTTTGTCTGTCTTCATTTCAGTTTGTCTAATTTCTTTGCAATTCTTGTCAGTCTTTTCAGATTTTTCAGACATTAAGACTTAGAGGGTAGACATTCTAACATAGTTACAGCTAGATTCTGTGCTGTAATTATTTCTGAATCTAGAAGTAGTTCATACTAGCTCTTGTTCTTGTCTGGTCTTTAAAGACTTTTCACAGAGTTTACAGTCAGTGAGAAGTGCAGACTTTTTTTTTAAGCCAATCTTATTTTTCTGTAAAATACAGTGACTCACGTGTAATGTGTTAACTAAAGGGAAAAAATAAGCATGTTGCATAAAGCAATTCCAGTCTCTTAAAATTACATTTTCAGACTCAAACATCAGTGTAGTAATGTTTGTGGCTGTGGGCTTGCTCTATAGGAGGCATTAAACCACTGATGATAGAACTTTTTATTTTAATCTGGTTTCTTGCATTGACTAGATCTGGCAAATGTTAATCATTGCAAAGCATATGAGTGTTAAAACACAGCAATTGTAAAACAGCTGCATGGCAGGCTGAACTGTTGTTAGCTCATTTAATGCAAAACATTTGGTTTGGTACCAATGACAGTGTCCATCCTCTGATATAAAACTACTTTTGGTACTGGGGTTACATGAGCAAATGTTTTTGCTGCTCAAGCAGAGCATTGCGTTATTACACAAAGCCACTAGCATTGCCATACTGTGCCATTCTAGTGTGAACTTCCGTGATTCATAATACTTGTCGAAGCTCATTCACTGTGGCACAAAATGAGCCATATCCATTGTACTGTCTTGGATTACTGGTGTCATTTTGTAGTGCTGTTGGCTCCAGCTTTGGTCTGTGATGAGCCTCTTAGCATTTGACGGGATAAGATGTAAGAATGCTGGTTTTCATTTGGGAAAAAAAATATTTTTATCTTTAGAGTTTCAAAAATAAGCCTGAAATTTAATCTGATTGGCTTGGAAGAACACAACATTCATGACTGTATTTAAACCCCCTGGGCAATTTTACAGGTCTCTCTAGAGGAAACAAAATGCTCATTAGAAAATTAACCTGAATTTCTTTGGGTAGTGCTCCAAACCTGCAATAATGGAAATAACATTCACTTACTGTAAAGGGCTCAGACATTAATTGTTCAAAATAGCAACAACAGGATGGCAAAGCCAACTTCGCTGCTGAGTTTCCTCTACTGTGTCTGAATTTCACTGTTACAACCTGAGTTTTAACAACATGACTGTGTGTTGTAGCCTGCTTTCACTGACCAAGTGAAGGTTCAGACAGAGATGGAAATGGTGTTGGGCTGTGGCTGGTGGGGTTCAGGAGACTCCAGGCTTCCTTCTGTATTAAAAGCAAAGGGGAAAATCATTGTGAACTCTTGGTTTTGAAAGTATGTTACTGCAATTTTCTTCCACCTTAGGGTGTTCAGCAGTTCCAATTGCTGAAATGTGAAAGAAGTGTAAAGCATTCTGTCCCCAAAAACATGGGATATATACTCTTAAGGTAAACATGGTGAGGATTCAGTAGTAGATGGATGAATTCATTGTGGAGGTGTTCAAGCATAGGTCAACTAACCAGGATGCAAGACCATCAAAGTATGATTTGAAACTGTACTGGAGAATGAGGAAGGAAATATAACAAGTATGGGGTTTGTTCTCTTCCATGTGAGTTCCCTAGGGCAAATACTACCCTTTGAGTTGCAGAGAAGGAACTAATTTGATAACATTTATTAGGAAAAGTTTCTTGCGTAATTCTGCTTGTAAAAACCTTGCCTCCAGCCTTTCTCAGTGTCTTCATAATTGCTGCGGATTGAAAGGCCCAGAGCCCAAGTAAGCTGGAGGGAGAGATCCTGGTGGAATCCAGGCTCCAGATCATTGTCCTTGCTTGTTCTCTCTCCAGTGCTCAGCAGTGTGGAAACTGGTGCAGAAGCTTCCTCTCTGCTGCCTCAGCTAACTCTTCCCATCTCCTCTCCTCTGAGGGCTGCAAACGAAAATGCCGAAAAGCAAAATCACCCACACCAGGATAAACCTGTTCCTGAACATGCCTGTACTTGGCTGAGTAACTTCACTGTGTGGCCCTTAGTATTGACTGTCAGTTTTTTGAGAGGAGAGGGAGGTGGAAGGCATTTGTGAGGTTTAGCAGGAGGGCCTAAAACAGTCACTTCGATGAGCTTTATGTTCTGCCAGCTGCAATTGAAGGGAGATTACTGGACTGTACGAACTTTTTCTTTGAGCAAGATGTGGAGTTCTTGTGCACATCTGCTGTGAGATTTGCATGCCAGGCAATGGGACAGCTGAGTTCTCAGGATGTTTTTACAGGAAGAGAAAGTCTTGCCTTTTGCTGCTGCACCTTTCTGCACCAGCCTCGTTGAAAGCACTGCTGAAATTTCATCTCTTGCAAAGTTGGCATTTTCCTTCATTTTCTGTCAATACAGGAGTTACTGATCAGAGAGGGGCTTTAGTTTTGGAAATTTGTCTCTATGGAAGTGAAAGACATCTTAAGCGCCTGCAGGGAAGCAGGCATTGAGTAAGGAGCTGGCAGTGTCTTTGTTAACCCTTGTTAGTTTGGGTTGGGAAGAGGTGCTGAGGTTTGGAGTATTAGTGCTGTTCTCTGCCTTTTTAATTTTCCCCTGGTTCATCATTCAGACAGTTTCATAATACTGCAGCTTGTCTAGGGAAAATGGTAAGCTGCAAAAGAGAGGAGCAGAAGAGAGCAAGTGAAACACCCGATCAGCAGAGGAAAGCCTGTATGAAGCTAGAAAAGGTAAGTTTGTCCGGTACAGACTGAGTAAAGGAAGACAGAGGTATGTGTGTAGTTTATGATCACAAAGATACGTTTTTTACAAACATTATTACATGAAATTCAGGTGCAGGGACCTGAGCACCTATACCCTGAAATGCTGGACTATAACAAATCATGACACACCAGGCAAGGAAAAACTGGTTTAATCGTTTTGGTGCCACAACCCGTTTTGCATTGGGATTTAGCTGAGTCCCCTGGAAGGCCTGTAGGATCGTCACACTCTCAGATATAAAGTAGTCAACTGAGAAGGGAGTTTTGCCAAGTTAGCATTTTTCTTATAACCCCCGGTTAGCATAGCGTATTTGTTAAAGGAGCGTGTAGTCTGCACACTCAACACCTCTGGCAGTGGGTTTAGCATATCCAAAAGTACGTAAAGCATGACACTACTTTCTGAATGCATCTTGACTAACAATAGGGATTACTCCAAACACACTGAAGAATTTATGAGTTGATGCTCATTCATATTCTGTAGGTGTAGGTAAGGCCACAGCTGCTTAGACTTTGTTGTGCAGTAGATGGACAGATGAACTGGAACTGCATGAGGAAGAAAATGTATCTGTCACATGGAATTTTTAACTATTTTACCTCTTGGAAGATACAAAAGCAAGTGATGGCTTCTGAAAAATGTGAGTAAATGGCTGGGAATGGGGAGATAAGTGTCCTCTGTGCCCAGGAAAATAGAGACCAAAGTGAGAGTGAGGTGGGAATATATTTCCTTTCTTATCCTGGAGAAGAAAGGAGGGGTTTGTGAAAGGTGCAGAAGCAGTGTGATGGAATGGCAGCTGGGTAATGCAGCACATTTATTAAGGATGTTGTGAGCTTGAGAGATGCGGTGCTGTCCTTGGGCTGAGGGAGGGAGAAGGGCTGGTGCAGTTAAGATCTTTTGCTGGACAGAGTTGTAATGATTAAGTTTGAGCTGGAAGTGAGTCAGAGAAATAACATAGTGTAATGTGTAATATAGAAAACTCAGATGCTGATCAGCTAACACATTTAATGCTGAGATATAAAGTATATGGTATTCAAGGAACTGATCAAAAATTCTCTACTTTTTTTACTCCACTCTTTTTCTGTTCCTGGAGAGACAGTGTGAAAAACAATTTCAGCTCAGTAGAAATAAGAGTTCTCTTTGCTGTAAATAGAAGATTGCTATTCCTTTTAATTGTCTGAACTTGTTTATGCATCTCTTCTGAACAATTTGCAGAAAATCGTTAGCACTTTGCTTCCCATCAGACTGCTTGTAAATCTTGTGCCCTTTGTGTAAATGAGCAGCAAAATTAATTTAAGGCTTCCCAGCTTTACAGAAAGAATCCAGTGTAAACAGATGGTTTTAAAAATTATATATTGCTGAACACTTTTTTCAAAACTACTTGAATCTACTTAGCAGTGGCACTCATTTAGTAGATTTTTTTCTTTTATCCTGTGTATTAATGGTGAAGATGGGCACCTAGGTGTTCTGTCACACAAGGAAGAGTACGTTCAAAATGGTGTAGGTGTGATCAACGAGTGTAAAAGGGCTCTTTCTGCCATCTAGTGGCATCAGAAAAACCTCTCCACTCCTCTTTGCTTGATTGATAATCTTGTGAATTGTCTGCATTGTCAGCAAACTAGGTGTAATAATCCTCATCTGTCCTAAATTTAAGAAGTACTGTTGTAACTCTTCTACCCCCCCATTTTCCAAAATATAAATATTTCCAAAATATAAACATTTATTTTCCTTGTCTTTTCCACTTCATGACTTGTTCATTGCCTTATTTTCTGCATAGTATTATGAATGCCTTTTGAGTGTGCTGCTCTTAAATTCCTGTCTGTGTTTTCCTATATAATACACTGGAACTGAAAGAAATACTTTAGTGCTTAGAAACCTTTCTTTGAAGCTAAAAACGGGAAAGATACTGTCCACACAGGCAGATAAAATGTCACCTGTAGTGGGATGCATCTCTGAAACCCTCTGAAGATGGCTGGGTTCCCCTGTGGAACAGGCAGCATTTGCCTCTGAAGGAGCAGTGAGCTCTATGGAGTTACTGCATTTCAGAATGGTTACTCGTATACTTAAAACTGATTTCTGAGGCTCGCTGGTATCCCATTTCCCTGTTAGCCATTTACTTCTTTTGAGAGGCAGCTACCCTTGCCACCTTTTACAATCTGCAGACTGTGCTTCACTTAAAAAATACATGGCTCTGCTTGGATGTGTTACAGCTCCACACTAGTGGGAGGCAATGGAAACAGAGACAACTCATGCCAAACTGAATCCTTATTCATGGGTCAAGTTATAAGGGATTTGGGCTCCCACCTCGAAAAGTTAATTGGAGCCTATATGTAATTAAAACTGCAGTTCTTACTTTCCTGAAGTAAGAACTATCCAGGCTATTTCCATAGCCTGGAATCTTTGCAAGATGTAGGTTCATAGCCCCTACTTTCTCAAAGACCTGTAGTGTAAGAGTAATGAAAATGGTGAATGGTGTAGAACAGCCAACAGAACCCTGCAGAAGAAACTGGTGAAAATAATGTCTAAATTGTTTGGTGGGTTCTTTTTTTATTACATAAAGTACTTTGAATAAAGTGTCAGAGAAGGCCAATGTTTTATTAGCGAGTATAAAAAACTGTATTTTGAGCTTCTCTGTGTAAGTTTTAATTGTCCATAACGATTAAAAGCTATCTGCTGGCTGGCTTTCATCTCAGCAATGCAGGAACATTTTCTTTGTGTTAATTTCACAGTGGTAATAGTATGATACTTCAGAAAAATAACTTCTTTTTTCATGTAGGATCCCTATTGTGCCTTCCTAATTTCAAGTTATCCCCTGCCTGCTGCATTTAGTTAAGTAATCTATCATATTTTAAAATTAGTTTTATGCCTTTTACTCAAAATGGATTTAGAAATAAACTTCTACATTATCATCTCCCTTTTTTTAGCTACAATTACAGCAATAGCTAGTTCAGATTTTTAACTGTGAGGGGCTTGGGTACATTACTGAAGAAGGGAAGGTTTCTAAAAATGCAAGTCTTTATTTAGGGAAAAAGTAGCAAGTTGCCAAAACCACATTACCATCAAATTAAATTAGTAGTCTGTTAAAACAGTCAGGGCTGGTGAGAGATGGTGATATACCATTCATTGTTGGAGCCAGCTTGTGCTACCTCCAGCTGCACTTGATCCTTGGAGTAGGTGGCCTCTTTCCACACTCGGTTTGTCCTTCCCAGGATTGGAAGAAGTTTGAGGAAAGTCTTACACAACACTTCTGCAAGGTCACCTCCTGTGCGATTGTATGTGATCCCCTTAAAAAGAATAAAAATGTTACCATCTCTTTTTAACTTAAAAAAAGGAACATTTTAAAACCACAATTTTGGAATTAAATCTTGGAATGACCTAACCTGGGTAAAGATGCTGAGGAACGTGGTAATTTTGCTGAGTCTGGAGTTGGAAGTTGTTCTTTATTAGTTGTGTATGCCAGTATCCATGTGCCATCTGCGGGCAGCTGGCAAGTGAAAGGCCGAGCTCTGAGGAGCAGCCAGCTCCCTGTAAGTGGCTCTTTACTTTCAAAACAGTGGCTTATGATAAAGCTTCACCTAAACTGCACACTTGGACAGAAGCTGGGCTCAACGGTTACAGCATGGTGGCAGATCACGTGCAGCAGCTCCCAAAAAGGTTGGTAGAAACAGATTTCAGCACCTACGTTCTTCAAGGCACTCCCAGCCCTTTGCTATAGACAGGAACCTGCCTAATGTGGTCAAGTTCAAACAATCCCATCCATTTCCAGTCTCTCCCATGTCACCTTGTTACGCAGATTCTTTTCATTCCACATGTTCCAACAAAGGTTTTCCCTCCATAGCCACAACCTGCTTGTGACTCTGAAATTCAGTGACTGCCTCGAAGACTTCTCCATTTGACATGATTTCAGTTATTTCAGTTGTCCCAGGGCACATGTCCAGTGCCAATTTCTCCAGTTCTGCCACTTCTTTTCTTAAATGTGCTTCCATCTTGTTAACAACATGTAAGCCTGTGAATATTCACATAATAAATCCATTAACTATTATTTTGGTGAACAAATATTTGTATGAGGTCTTAAAAAGGAATTTATTTATTTTTCAATCAACCTAAATCTGTCTTCTCTGTGATTAGCCATATTTCTAGGTAAAATGGGTTGGGAGTGGTGTGGGTGTGTTTTAGCCTTCCATACTTCATTGCAAGGTCACACAAGAAAGCAAAGTAGCAAGAAAGACTGGAAAATGCTGCCTGGGATATGAAGCTTAGTCTTGTCCTGGGGCAGGCAACTGCATCAGTTAACCTCTTTCATGATTTATCTTACAACCTCATAGGGTCTGTCTGGGCTTTTTGCTCCTGCACTTCTTACAAGAAGTCTATCCCGCTCCTCCCATGCTCCAGGGGTTACAAAAGGAAGTTACTGCCCGAGTTTCTTCTTGGCTAGATTTTATTATTCTGATTTTTGTCTTGATACTGCTTGATATCTAGTTATTTCCCTTCCCATTGTACTTAACCCCTTAAGGCATTTGCAACAGCTGTTAATACTTTCTCTGCCTTTATTTTGGCAAATTTGTGTAAGGAGGCTCTGGCCTTCTTTAGGACACATGGTGTTTACACCAACTTGCCCTGTTCTTGCATATTTGTCTCTCAGTTATTTTTTCCAATAACAGGAGCTAATATACTAGATGTTAAGAAGAAATTTTTCACTATGAGGGTGGTGAGACACTGGAACAGGTTGCTCAGAGAAGTTCTGGATGCCCCACCCCTGGAAGTGTTCAAGGCCAGGTTGGATGAGACTCTGAGAAGCATGGTCTAGTGGAAGGTTTCCCTGCCCATGGCAGAGGGCAGAACTAGATGGTCTTTAAGGTTCCTCCCAACCCAAACCATTTTATTATATATTCTTTTAACAGAAAGGTGCACACTTTTCCAGATGGGGTCTTAACAGGGTTTGTATGATAGCTTGTGATGGAGTTTTTGATGCTCTTAAATCCTGTTCTCCTTCTGACCGATTAACAAAGGTTGGTTACACCTTGTTTTTAAAAACCAAAGCAGAAATGTTCAAGCCCTCCCTTCCCAAAGGGAGAGCTGTAGGGTAGCCAGGAGCACGTGGGAGGAAGAGGTTTCGTTAGAACAGGAACTGCACCATTCCCCTTCTAGTTTATCTTGTTACTAGGATAAAGAGTTAATTATATTAATTAGAAGTTAGATTAACCTCAGAAAATTTTTCTTTGAAGACAGAGCTTGACCACTTGTAAAGAACTGGCCCAGCTGCCAGTCTTGCCAACTTGCTTTAAGAAGAGCTGTAACACTTCAGAGCTGAGCAGCGCTGTTCACATGAGATCTAGTTCATGCAAGGAACAGGGTAGAAATTTTTTGCTTTCTAGGAATGGTTTAGGCATGATGTTCACTGTCTCACATGTCACTGAGCCACTGTCCTGGCTCACTGCCAGGAGCCCCAGCACAGGCACTGGAGGGTCACAGGACGGGATGCTCTGGAGAATGGCTTGCAGCCAGGGTCTGGTTTGCAGGCAGGGTCTAGCTGCAGCTCCCAGAGGAGTCCACTGCATTCTCCAGTCCATCACAGGGACAGACAGAGCAGGGTTGGCCAGAGGGTGCAGCTGGGGCAGAGAGTAACTCTGCCATCTCATCTCCTCCTGAGAAAATTGGGGACAAGAGAAGGCTCTGGGGAGACCTCAGAGCAGGCTTCCATTATCTGAGGGGGCCTGTAAGAGAGCTGGAGAGGGACTTTTTGCAAGGGCATATAGTGACAGGATAAGGGGACATGGCTTTAAACTGAAGGATAGATTTAAAAATGATAGTGGGAAAAAATTCTTCACGGTGAGGGTGGTGAGGCACTGGAACAGGTTGGCAGAGGAGCTGTGGCTGCCCCATCAGTGGAACTGTTCAAGGCCAGGTCGGATGGGGCTTTGAGCAACCTGATCTGGTGGAAAGTGGCCCTGTCCTGGGCGGGGGTGTTGGAAGTGGACGCCCTGTACGGTCGCTCCCGTGGACGGGTGACTTTCCCGCTGCCCCGGCTGGCCCGTTCCGCTTCTGTTCGCGGCGGCGGCGGCGGCGCGGCC
>VZRJ01011798.1:563992-596198 GCA_013397565.1 Ptilonorhynchus violaceus | reverse complement strand
ACTGCCTGCACCACTACACATATATTGACTTTTTAGGTCAGTATTAAATTTATTGACTGGAGGATTTAATATTTACAGTATTTTGCCAGAATCAATATGATGACCTTAAGGAGGGAAAGAAAACATCTTTAAGTCAACTAAATAAAAGTGTTTCCTGTTTCTGCCAGAAGCTTGCTGATATTTAAACATATCTATGGTAAAAAATATGGAATGTAATTACAGTTAACAACTCATCATTCTTTATCTCCTGGAACTCCATATTTTTAAACACAAAAAAATTAGTATTTTTTTAAAAAAACAAGAGTGCTTTGTAATAATATTTGATTTTTCAAGTCCTTTCTTTTTAAGAGCCTACTAATGTCACATTTGACTCCACTGATTTCAGTTTCAGAGAAATTCTATTTTATTTTATGTTTTTAAAATGTAAAGTGTGCCTTTCACTTTTTTGCTAGCCATTAGTGCAAATTAGCATCATCTCAAAGTAAATGGAATTTGTTCCTATAATTTAGGCATAGTGGCTTTAAAATGCTTTGGTGCTGCTATCCAGTTAAGACATTTTAATGGGGATGATCAGAAAAATCCACAAAAGTCCTGTGATGTCTTTTGTGTTTGAAATCCCTATTACTTCATATTATATTATATTATATGTGAAATAGAACTCAATGCAATACAGCACAGTAATGCACTGTACTATGCATTGCTATGCTACACTATACTATGCCTATTATCTATGAAGTTGATGGCTGATTTATATTTGTCCGCTTCTGTCATACAGTCTTCTATGTCCTACTTCAGGGAATGTGCTTACTGTTTATTGCGTAGGTTGTTATGAGAACAGAAATAAAGTAAGAACAAAATATAAATTTTGCCAAACACCTTATCTTGCCCTGAGTTAGCAGTGTTTGTTGCACTTCATCCTCCAGATCAAAACAATGTGCTACATAGTTGTTTTTTTAACAGACATATAAGAAAGTAGTGAAGTGATGATGCCAGACCTTTTAATATTTGTATGCTTATATAAAAATACATAAATACTATATAATTCTGTATTTTTTATATTTATTGGTGTATGATATATTTTCTTAAATAAATCTGTATTTGCAAGTTTTGTTTTTACAGTGTTTGCATTATTCACATCTTTCATCTTTTCTTTCAGAGATTCTAAACATTACAAACATCAGTGGAAGGCAATCCAAATTAGGAACAAAAGGAGAAAATCAAAGCAATTTAATTTTTCTTTTAAAATTTTGTCCTTAAAGGTTTAAATATTAAAACTGGTAGTAAATTAGATTATCTGGGTTTTGTATTCAGACTTCAATCAATTTTCAGTAGACGTTGCAGAAAATCTGGAAACAGAGATTGAGAGAAACAATCACTAAAATGTCTAAGGAAACACATAAATCCTCCCCCACCCCCTAAATGGATTTGAAAAACATGTTTGCAAAGGGAAAACCTATCATTTCTTGGGTGTAAAATAAAAGTTTTTCTTAATTTTCAAATGTTTTTAGAGATGCCAAAATCTAAACATTTTTATAAAAGCATGTGGCTACTTTGCTAGGTAGTATTTACCTCTTCACACTTGATATATTCATTAGGACATTCATAAAGATACAATTTCTAAAATAATTTTTAAATTAATTGAGGTATCAGTTTTAAAACTGATTTTTAATGTATATAAATTATTTGGCCATGGTACTCTCACCATTGTAAAATAACTGACTTGTTGACATACTCGATGGAACACCTTTAGGGAAATAAAATTATGTTTTCAAGTTGAAAATGCCAATTTTTCTACTAAGAACCTCAAAATCTCCTGGGATGAAAATGGAAACAACTACAGAAATGTCAAAAGGAGCACTTCATGATGTCCTAAAAGCTTATTTACTCTAAGAGAAAAATAGAAGGGGAGAAAAGAGAGAGTGGCTGTAACAATCCACAGTACATGTGCTGTTGCTGAGATACAGTGTATTTCTTCAGGAAAAAAAAATTTACCATGTGCAATACGAATTCTTGCTCTGTGTTACAAGGAAAAAAATAGCATTTACAGAAAGAAAAAAAAAAATAATCCTCTCTCTTAAAGCTTCATTTTTGTTCAGTTTTATTTTTTTCCCCTCTGGATAAAAATATACTTGTCCTTGTATTTTTATCTAAATGACTCCAAAAGTAATTGAAAGATACATTTGATTTCATATTAGTATGGAATAAAGAGAAAAACATCATCAGAATCTGTGTCTTACTCTTTTAGGGCCTAAGCACACAGATTTAGTGCTTTTCTCTTGCCTTTTCACCTTTTCTTCTACCTAAAGCTTTTGTTTAAGAACAGACTATTCTATTTTCTCACCTTTTCAGCAAACATAGCATGAATAATGAGGAAAGTAAAAACAGAAGAAAAGCTGTACAATGTCAGGTGAAAGGTTAATCTACAGAAAGGCAAATTTATGATGACTTTAGCACTAGCCAAAAGCAAATGTCTAACAAAGAGTAGCAGCCACACAATAATCTCCTTGGGTACTTGCTCCTCTCCAACTATTTGGGGCACAAATACTTTTTGAGACAGAGGTATTTTCTTCATATTTGAAACTCTTGGAAGGGTTTCCTCTGCCATGTTTGTCCAACCTGTCTTTTGCTACCATGTAATGTAAATCACTATAAGGCAGATTGTGATTGATACTACTCTCAGGCAACTACTGTTTATTTCAGACTCTGCAAAATCACTACACACCTCTCAACATGCTAAACCAAATACCTATTAAGGTGAAGAGATATTCTTTTGTTTTTCTTCATTTATTCTTAATGTTGCAGAGATGACATTGCACTTGCTGTTTCATGATTTCTGTAAAAGATGTTCCCAAAATAATTCTCAAATTGCTGCGTTTTAGGCAGTTTCCCTGATCTCTTAAGCCATCCTATTTCCAATTTAATAGGAAATAAACACTTGCTTCCTGTTTTTACTGAGCTCTTCCCCTGACAAATTGCAATATACCTGTCAAATGAAAGTATATTAATTTTCACATTTGATATATTTTCCATGAAATGTGGCGTATTTTCAGACGAATGCTAGTATTCTGTCAACACAGAAGAATACAACCTACTATAAGGAAAACACTAAGAAAAAAAAATCTTTATTGAGCTGTACTTTGAATGTTTTTCACCTACTGTATATAACTTCTTTTAAGCTAAACCTTGCAAAAATCATATTAAATGTGTAACTTGACCACATGCTGAATTACAGTGTCTTTGTGGAGAGATTTTTCCAATTACATTCAGACTGACAGCTCCTGTAAATAACAGCCAAGTTCCATAGCAAATGGACCCTAAATTCAGTTTTAAAATTAAACTCTCACATCATACATATTTTCCTACCTTTACATGCAGGAAAATATAGAAAAAAAATGTATATAATTTATAAATATATAAAATGCCAGCAGTGATTAAAGAAAAACTTCCTGGATGTAATAAAGAAGTATGTGAGGGTCTCTCTGCTTGCATTCTAGAAGAAAAGAAAAAATAATATCATTCTTTTTGGATATTATTTAAAAAGTAATTATTAAAAAAAATTATATTTTAAAGGAAATGCAAATTAATTAGGGAAGGTGACTTTTACCTCTGAGCTCAGTTATTCTGATAAATGTCCCTAAGATTATCTTGGCCAGTCAAACCCATATAATGCATATTCCCTATTCATAAAATTGCATGTCATCTATCATGTTGATGTTTTGTAATCAAACAAATGTGAAAAGATGTTTTTAATAAATACTGTGATCCAAAAAAATGTGTATTGGAGCTAAATTGTATTTACATCAGTAGCTCTTCCTTGTGGTGTGATAGAGTCCAAATACACAATGAAGAATTTCCTTTCAAAACATTTGTTTCATATTTGGATTTGTTGCATATGCTTGTTTTCTGATAACCAGAAATTTAGAAACATACATTTTCAAGGATAAACATGACTAATACAATGAAATCTTTCAAATATGTTAACATGAATTTGACACAAACAGAAGAGTAGAAAGTATATTAACATATCTTAAATCTATGTGTTTGTTTTTCTTTTTTTTTTTTCCTCCTCGTTGTGTTAAGTTTAGGACAAGATCTGTTGAAAAACAAGATACAGATATTTCTGTTCATCATATTCTCACTTTCTTAATGCAGACTATCTTCTGTTCCTCATAAAAGTTTGGAGCTACTGAAAGATTCTTAACAGCTCTTGTGAAATCTGAATTTGACGGATGTAATTGCTTCTCAGCCTAGAGACAGTTTATTTAAGACCCAATATGAAGCCACAACCAGAAGTTTGTTTCAGAACTAATTAATGATTTCCTGATTTAAAAGGGTGTAAAATAGGATACAGGAACTTGTCCAAGAATTAGACCACCCTTCACCCTTTGCAAATACCTAATGTTAGTAGTCTGAGTTTTCTTATTAATTTATGTGATTTTAAAATATGCAAATATTGCCTAGAAGGGCTGATTTAGATGAAAAAATTACCCTCACAAATAACCAAAAAACTCCAGAATAATTATGGAAGAAGAAAATTAAATAACACAGCCACCACAAATTAAGCAATCGCGTAAGGGGCAGAATGAAGGCAAATCCACAAACAAAATTTCATGAATGGATATCCAGTATATTTTTTTTTTTCATGATTCTATACAGAAAGTCACTAAGATTTTATGGATTAAAAATATGTCTTTTTGAAAACAGTAACTTTTAGCTAGAGTTCCACAAAGAAGTAACAGAAGCATGGTAACTGCTTGTTTCCCTCTATAGTTTTAAAATAAAAAGAGAGCAACCTTGTCAATTTTTATTAATTATATGCATGACAGCTATAAAAAAAGAAGCTGAAGTAATTAGAAAAACAAAAAAAAGTGTTTGAATACAGTACTTTTAACAGAAATGAAGGCTGAGACTTCATTAAAGCAATATGAACTGCTGCAAAATAGCAGTTAAATGACTTGATATAGGGAACACTTGCAGGTGCTTCAGTGAATTTTGACTTGTTTATGGATGTTATACTCTGACTGGATTATTTAAGATAAATTTTTTAGTTTCTCAGCCATAAGGCCTGACCTTTACAATATTTTGACAGGGAATATCAGTCACCCCTGATCTCAACACTGAGCTACTGGAGATAATGAGGTGGTGAGGTTATAGTTGATATTCAGAAAGCAACTTAATGAATAAAAATATATTTACAGAAGTAACAAATAAATGAACATGTGAATGGATGGAAGGGAATTAGAATGTGCCATGGTGTTTTTTGCAGAACACATATATAATGATAGGTTATTGATATTCTCCATTCAAATAAAGGAAAATTTGTGCAGTCCTGTGGATCCTATGTAAGTGGTACTATTCCATTTATTTTTACCTTCTGTCCTGTATTTTGTAAGACTCACATTATGTCATATTCATTCTATAGCCTAAGAGACCCTTCAGGCTCTTCAAGATTCTCCCAAAATGGTATTGGTTCACATACATGCAATGTACCTGGTAAAGCACAATTTGGCTCATTGGTCTAACAGCAAAACACAAGGAAACAGAAGAAATGCACAGCACACAGTGTAAGGTGATCATAAAAGCATAGCTCGAAATATTAACCCAAAAAAGACAGACTACCTCTCCAAAATAGAATTAAGCTAATGTTTCTGCTTCAGCTGATTGTTTAAAAACTTCTCCCAAAAGTATAAGTTTAGCATTTGAAATCCTCTATTTTAGAGGATTAGAATACAACCCCACCTTGTAGATAATTGATGGGCTTACTCCTTTCTCCTCCCCAAAGCAGGGATGCCTCTTCAGTAACATTTGTGCCTCCAAATACATCAAAATACCTGCATTAAATATCTGACTGAAATTAAGCGTAATTCATGGTAAAGTTAAGCTTAATGAATTACCAATTTTTTATATATATCTGTATTTTAGCACAAACTTAGTAAGCAATCCACAACAATTCTGAATCTGTATTTCTATTGCTCCAATAAACGTTTGTGGATCTGTGACTGTGGAAGTTCCTACTGAACATGACTAGACTTATAGTGCCAAATTGGTTATAATCAGAGACTAAGCCAAACTGCTTCCAGACCATCTGACTTCTGAGGATCAGCTGGAAGGTGGTTTACTATCTGCCAAATCTTTTCTCTTAATGCAACAGTAGTAGAAAGTAATGTTCAGGTAGAACATGATTATGAAAAGCTCTTCATTTGTGGACTGCTAGAACTTCAATTCTCCACATATTAGTTAGGATTTGAATACCATACTGAACGGCACATACAGGACTATTAAATAAATTAAACTAATTCTATTGTTTCATATTAGCCACATAATTAAAATTATCAAATTGTAACTTTACTGTGTGGGTGACTGGGCACTGGAACAGATTGCCCAGAGACGTTATGGAATCTCCTTCAATGGAGATATTCAAGAACTGTCTGGTTGTAATTCCGTGTAATGTGCTCTAAGATGACCCTGTTTGAGCAGGGAGGTTGGACCAGATGACTCACTGTGGTTCCTTCCAACCTGACCCATTCTGTAATTATGTAATGAACTTAAACATAGGAGTTCATCTCAGATATGACTGAATCAAATAAAGTTTTCTCCCCATCTCCTGGTTATTGACTTTTTGCAGTAGATGTAAATCAAGCAGTCAAGGGAGTGCAAATCAGTTCTCTTAATAGATTATTCTTTATAATACTTTAAATATTCTTTGAAGTTCATTTGTGGCAGACTCTCTTTTCATTCTCAAATACATCATAAGAAAAAAGACCTCCAAACTACAACTTCCTCATCCTCGTGCTAAAGAATATATCTGACATATATCTGACATAATCTGACAATCTAACCTCTGAGAATTCTACTTCCAGCAATAAAGTCTTTCTTCTTTCTCCGGCATAAGAGCTTCACTCATGTGGAGAAGGTGAAGAAGAAAAATGCTGCTGGTCTAAAAGTTGCTTGTGTCCACCCCTGAAATGTCCTGAGATCTTTGTATGTAACTAGCTGAGTCCCAAAACTGAAAATTTCTGAGCATTCTTTCATCATAACAGTTGCTCTGTGTCATAATTCCATCTTCTTAGTAGACTGGGAATGCTGATATATTTTTAAAATGTTTTAAAGTTTTTTTCATTCTATATTACAGAATAGAAAATTAGAACATTACAGAGAATATTACAAATAAATTCTGAGATCTGCAGCATACCAGACGTGTCTTGATCTTTTCTGATAAATGAGTGTTTTCATCTTACTGTTTGTACACATCCTTTTACAAACTGTAGTTGAGAGGAATAGTTAAAAAATAGTTTAGATAGAGTTTATACGTTACAAACTTTTGTAGAATTTAAAATATTTGAGAGCGGCAATCCCAGTACTTTTCCTTAGTGAACAAAATTTTATTAAAAAGCAGGTTGTTCCTTGGGGGAAAAAAAAAAGGAAATTAATTAATTTCTTTTTGCTCAGTATTTAGACACCTCCTTTTTAAAATTAAAATTTGTTTTCTTATTCTTCATGGGTGTGTAGCAATGTCCCATTTCTTATGTCATGGGGAAAATACACTGTAGAAAATATAGTGAAATATACTGAAGATAGGAAATTCTTCATTGCTGAGTTGAAAATAGACAGTATTCTTCCTGACTGCAAAACCTTTGCTGATATTTTCCATCTGATTCAATACTACAACAGTGGTTCCAAATGTGTCATTTTCCTGGTTTTGGCACAGTCTATTTACATTGGGAATACGTCTATGTCATATTCACACTTAGATGGCATATTTGGGAAAAAGTACTACGAAATGTATGAGAAAGGACTTGGTTGCAAATATGGCAGCTGTCTAGCAACTGTTCTATTTTGGAAATGACCAAAGGGGAATTTCAGTTCTGTTTTAACCATTGATTTCTTAAGAAGTAATGTCAAAGACAGGTAATCTGTGTCTGAAATGTTGTTTAAATTGAAGACTCTGTGTCCTTTTATCATTTAAAGTGTTTGGATACTTCCTATTGCAAATAATACTTCCCATGGGAAGTGGTGGAGGCACCATCTCTGGAGATATTTAAAAGACGTGTAAATGTGGCACTTGGAGACATGGATTAGTGGTGGACTTGGTTGTGCTGGGCTAATGATTCAGCTCAATGATCATTGTGGTAGTTTCCAGCCCAAACAATTTATAATTTTAGAATTCTATGTAGAAGCTGGACTGATATAACCACTTCCTCTAAAAAAATTTACTTGCATTTAAGTGAATTAAGTAATCTTCATGTTATGTTTTCTTCACATTAATATGCTACTAAAAATTATATAATTTTTTGAAACTATTAGATTCTAAACAAATATTTAAGAATATAAGCAGAAAATGAGCTTTGATATAACAATTGCAAATTCAGTTATTAGAACATTTCACTCATCAGAAAGCAGAAACATGCCTTACAGCCCATTTCTCAACATAAGCTACTCAATAAACTTTGAACTATGGATTTTAGATTCTTGCAGGAAACCCACTTTGAAAGCAAGTTACAGGACAATACTTACTACTGGTAGATATACAATAAATCATTTTAATAATGAATATATTTGATTAAATAATCGGTTTGTATGATCAGAGGAAAGATTTATTAGATAGGTAGAATACATTATTTGCTCAAAACTTATATTTATTGACATCTTTATAATCTTGGTATGATAAATTGTTACAATTTTTCTAAGTTTGGCTAATGTCTTGCCACTTATGGAAATAAATAACAATAATATCGCAGAGTCCTAAACTGTCTCAGCACAATTTTTAGGAGGATGTTACTCTAGAGATGGTCAGATGAAGAACTCATCCATCACTCAAGTCGTCCCAAAATAAACTCAGCAGGAGTGCCTGTAGTACAGAGTAACTACACAAACACAGCAGATGTTGTCTTTGCCCTGAAAGTAGGCTTCCTGAGACAATAACTATGTATTATTTGGCAATTAATGAAAAAAATATTCACGGGAACATTGTCACTGGCTAACACAGGGAGGTTTTATACTTTTTTGGATCATACTGCCATTTGGATCATCAGCCACTGCAAGCTGAAGTATAGATACTGAAGTACAGCCAAATGATCAGTAAATACAGAAACTCTAGTTTTTATTTTAGCTCCTTTGGTCACATCTGGTCATATCTCTTCCTTACATTTGGAAAGTCATTATCCTAAATTTCATAACTACAATTTCAATGAAAATTCCTTGGTTTTGAAGAGCATGATATTTCATCTTTTCCAGATATTTTTAACCAGTTGGAGTATTTTGTTGTTGTTGTTGGTTTATTTATTTTTGTTTGTTTTTAATAAGGGGGGAAATATCTGTCACTAATTTGACCTGTGTTTTCAGACTAAAAGGTAGCTCCCAGTTTCATAGTATCCTAACAGTACGTGTTATTATGCTGAAGATAAGAAATTTTGTCACTGAAGGTGACAGAAAAAGATCATCAGTATCATTTAAAGAAAGGAATTATCCATGATCAAGGCACCCACCAAAATGTGTGAGTTTTTTACAAGCATACTTGCAAGTAATGAAGAAAGTCACATAAACCTGTTTTTTACTAATTTAAGTATTTCTATGTATTTATATTCAAGGCTTTATGTTAATATAACTACTATGGAGCACAAGACCTAATTTATATTTTAAAAATAACCCATGGGAAGTTCATAGGTCTAGATGTCTGTTTCAGATGTTACCAGATTATAATAGATAAGAAAATACATTATACTGCTAGGCCATTGTAGAGGGCCAGACCTAAGCACATTCTGAGTATTGCTACAGGAAAGGCGTGATTGGAGGAGAAGGTCCTGTGGAGGTGGGACAGTGCTGTTCTCAATCATCTTCCTGCTCCTCTTGAGACTCGTGCTCAGCCCCCTATGCCCAACTCACTTCCTGGAGAAGGGCTGGCTGTGCATGCCTGAACAAAACAGCATGGAAAACCTAGTTTACACAAGAGGCATGCACCAGGTTTAATATAAAAGGAAGCTGATAGGGCTCCCTCTGTCTCTTTTTCCTCTCTCTTTTTCTTTCTGTGACTCGCAACCCCAGCTCCAGATAATCCATGTGGCAGGACCAATGCAGGATCTGAGGTCTGGTCATATTCTTTGTTTTCTTCCTTTGCATTGCGTAGGCAAAGCACAACTACTGTATTCTACCCCATACTCCATACTGAGGTTTGTTGTGGGACGGAGGAGCTTGTGAAAGTGTTTTGTGGCTAGTGAGCCAGCAGCTTTTGAGTAATGGTGTCTTGTGGCTTGTGAGCCAGTACCTTTTTAAAGTTGTGTTGTGGCTTGTTAGCCAGCACCTTTCAAGCAGTTTTTTGTGGGAATTGACAACTTATTGAAGTGTACTGTACAAAATTAAGGGCTTTTTAGCCTCCACTCTTGTGGAAATCTATTGAGAATTTAAGGGCTTTTTAACCAACACCTTTTCTGTCTCAGCAGTGGGCTGGTTGCTGCAGTTATGGCAACTGTACAATAAAACATAAGAATTCCCTGACACGTGGTCCAGTGTCTTTGCTCAGCCTGCCAAGGGTTTGAAAGGAATATCATTCCCCCTACCAATGGGTTGTGACCGCCATACATATTTAAGACTAGCTTTCACAGTTATTTTGTAACTTGTTTGTGTCCTTGAAATTCCCTCATCTTCTTAATGATTTTTAAAAAAGCACTTTTTGTAAGAGCACTTTTTATAGAGAATGAACACAACAATTACAACATTTTAGAAAAGAGACATTCTCAATGAATCCTTAAAATTCACAATTACCTAGAAGCAATGAAAATTAAGAAGTATAAAAGCTGCAGTGCTGACTTATTGCTATATCTAAATAATACCACAACGGAAAGTTGCAATTATGTTGTACTACTGAATAAAACAAAACAAAACAAATTAACAAAACATTTAATATATGTATGCATCACTGACACTTATGTCTGCATTAGTTCAAGAGAGATCATGATCCTCGTTCACAAAAGTTGAAAAAGGCACAGTCAAAATGGAAAACCACCATAATCAAGATAAATATGGTGCAATTAAAAGAAATTACAAAATAAAGTTAAACAATTAGACTAGCAACTATAGAACTACATAATGTCACTTTTAGTCTGAAAGCATTTACTGAATCTTCTTTTTATTTCAGTTAATGAAAACTATTGAAAATAACAATAAATGGAATTATTTTTCATTCAGTAATTTGTGCTATCACAGGTTTATACATAAATATACATCTCAAACAAGAAAGTCACTCCACACTTGCTAGAATTATACTATAAATGTCACCCCACAAATAAATTCAGGTAAAGACAATTTTCAGCTCTATATTCCATATTTCCAAAACTTGCATTTCTCCCTGCAACTAAAAAGTAGAACAGAAAAAAGTATTGTAAGTCTGGCTAAGGGGTTTTGTTATTTATAAGAGAAGACAACAGGGACAAGCATTTGAGCTTGACTTGTAATACCCTACTTATTTCCAGCTGTTTCACTGACTTAGTATAGGTTAAATTTACATTAGGAAACAGGCTTGTAAGTCTGATGGCTAATAAACTCCACTAAACATATGAATGATTTTTTGTTTCTTTTAAGGTCAACTGAAAGATCTAATAATGTTTCAGAATGTATGTCAGGTCACTAACCATTTAAATTTTGGTCTTTTGTATTGTCCTTGAAATTTTGGAAGGAATAGTTTGAGTAAGAGAACAATAATGAATTAATGAATACTGAATAATAAAAGATAGCTTGGATAGAGGAAAAATGCCTACGTAATATATTTTCTAAGATGTTTTATGATTCTAAGTATAGGAGGTTTATTTGCATTACGATATAGGTGCAGGAAATCCTTGGATGATCTGAAAGTGGCTCAAGACTTACACAAAGTGGTGAAACTTTTTTTAAAATAGTTATGTTGTGTAAAATATAAAGAGGCAAATAAACTCATTTTTATATTTGTATGGGTTGCAGTTTTTGTGAATTTGTGCTTGAGAGAATAGATTGATATGTGAATTTGGAAAGTAATTGAAATTATGCAGGGCCCATTCCCTGAGAATTTCGGGATTAAGTGCGCAGTATTTATTATAAATATTACTTTGATTGTCAGAGAATCATAGAATGGCCTAGGCTGGAAGGGACCTTAAAAATCATCTGTTTCCAACCCACTGCCATAGATGGGGACACCTTTCACTAAATGAGGTTGTTCAGAGCTCCATCCAACCTGGTCTTAAATACATCTAGGGATGGGGCATCCACAACTTCTCTGGGCAACCTCTTCCAGTGCCTCATCCCTCTCACAGTGCAAAATTTTGCCCTAATATCTAATTTAAACCTACTCTCTTTCGGCTTGAATCCATTCCCCCTTGTCCTGTCACTACATGCCCTTACAAAAAGTCCCTCTCCATCTTTCCTGTGGGCTCCCTTCAGGTACTGAAAGGCCACAATTAGGTTGTCCTAAAGTCTTCTCTTCTCCAGGCTGAACACACCCAATTCTCTCAGCCTTTCTTCGTAGGAAAGAAGCTCCATCCATCTAATAAATTTTGTGGCCCACCTCTGGACTTGCAATTGTGTTTGTTTTTCACATGTGTGGTAGATAAGGCAAAGGCTTATGGGGTTGAATTGTTGGATAGAAAAGTCATATTAATTACAAAATGAAGTTCTATTGAAAGATATTTGGTGTGTTCCTCATCTATATCCTTAAGAGCAAAATAAACTATCAGGATCTAAATAAACAGGTCCTGTCCTAGTGCAAGATGAATGCTCAAGATTTAACACACTTTTGCTTTTAAGACTAAAGGGAAAAAAAAGTGTGACTGAGACTGTTGAAAATTGTCAAGTGGTAGCTCAGTTTCAGAGAGAAACAAACCAAAATAAAAAGCCAAAACCCTAGAAAAAGAATGTTTATAGTTTTCTTATGAAAACCAACATTTTCAGGGAAGACTTCAGTGGACCAAAACAAGTTTGCATTTTTATTTCATTGTGAAACTGGTGTTATGCTAATTCAGAAGATAGCTTGGTTTTCTTTACCCTTTTTCTTAAGAAAAGCAAAATAACAGTACCATTTGCAGTGCTCGACCCTTCTCTGCCTTTAAGATGTCATTGGTGCATGTAGACATTGAACATGAGAAATCCTTGCATTCTACCACTTTTTGTTACCCATGTGAGGGACTACATGTATTTTACTTAAGATACAGTTTAGTCATCATCAAAATCACAATGAATTTAAATGATAGACTATTTTTGATTCCTACCTTGTTTTGGATGAGACTTTTTGTGAAATATCACATTTCCATCAGAGTTGCAAGTATAATAATTTTAAATACTGTATTATGCCACAATTGTTGACTGTGCTGTACAAATGAGTAGGGCATACTGATGAAGCACCAGAGGTAATTTAAGGCCACTCCAGTCAATAGCAATCTATTTCTAAATACTGTATGCAGCTATGTGAATTTCTGGGTCTTTACAAAAGCCTTCTTCAAAAGCCATTTTATTTTTCCCCAAGTGAATCAGATGTACTTTATCTTCAACCAAATGCCTTAAAGATGAGACTAAAGCAATATAAATAAAACACATATGAGCATTCCCCTTGGAAATTATAAAAATTACGTATTTCCAAATGTAAAAAATATTAGCCACCTAGAATTGTATAAGAAGGTCTCATTTAGAAGGTTGCTCACTTCTTACAGAAGTCTAATAATTAGCTTTAGTATTTAACAATTCTTATTAACACAATTAGTGCTTTAGGGCAGGACTCTAGAATAATTGGGCTATTGGCAGAAGATAAAGTAGTCTAGATTGTTTCACCATGTGAATAATGCTTTAGCTGAAATATGCTGTTTGTCACGACAAAAAATTTACAATTAAAGGCTTTTACTGTAAATGCCTATGACTGAGATACTGTATTATGATTTAGAAAGTGAAATCTGTCGTCTATTCTGCGTTTGTGCAATACTGAATCATTCATCTCAACAAAGGATAATAAAAATAGAGAATACCTTGGTTTTGCCTGAGGCATGAAGTTATAACACCACTTGCTATGTAATTTTATAATGTTCTTGCTAATATCAGTAATTTAAGGACCAAGATTTTGAGGAATAAAAGCTCTACTGCCAATCATTTTACCCTTGTACACTATTTTTCCCTTCAAACTCTGTTTCTGATGCTCCCCACAAGCAATGTTTACACTTGCCTACATGCCAAAATTTTACACCAGCAGATTACAGTTGTGTAACAGAATGATAATAGATTTAATTTGTGTATTATCAACAGTTTAACATTTTTTAATCAAACAAGTAAATATTTTTAAAACGCTACTCTGTTTCTGGAGACACAAAATTTATAAAGACTGTTAAGACCATAGTGGTCAAAGGCTGAAAGAAGAAAAGGGAAGATCAATTTCTGCTAATTCTTAAGGTTTGCTGCTGAAGAGGAAAAGAGACAAGATTATTGATTTAAAAGGCAAAACACAAATATGAATATGTAGTTTACTTGCTGATGCTTTCACTCATGGAAAGATAATTCTTGCACTGGTTCTTGATTTTGGAGTTTTTTCTCTATTAAATCCATAATGTTTAATACAAGATATGTACAAGACTTTAAGAGAGGCATCCATACCTCCCTTTTTCCAATGTTTGCCCTAATACAAAAATCACATTATTTGGTTGGCTTCAGAGTGGTTTTAAGTCTCTTCTACAGTGTCATAGGTTCTCTGAGAGTTTCAGGAACTGCCCTTCTTACCAGAACCTTAACTTTCCTAACTTCCCCCACTGGATAAATCTGTCAGTCCACACTCCTGGGGCTTTGGTTGTTTGGACTCACGGCAAATTTTGATATTGCTGCTGTGACATGCTGCAAAAGGCTGCACAGCTGCCAAACAGCTGTGAGAGCCCCTGCAGTGGCCCATCCACCTTTACCTTTCTCTCACAATGTGCTTTTCAGATAGGCTCTTGCTTTTGGTCTGTTTTTGAGCTATGTTTCAGCCATGCCATGCCCTTTATTGATCCAGACCCCGAATCTCACCCACAAATGTGACAGCCTGGTTTGACTTCAAATCAGCCCCTTTAAATGGACTTGCTGATGGTCACAACTGGCTACTACCAACAGGCCTGAAACTCTCTCTTACTTGTGGAATTCCTGTCTCAGCTTCACATTACAAACTTCCCAATCACTATGGACTTGTCCTGTGACCTGGATTCTTGCCCGACCTTAGCTGACACCCCTGGGCTTGCCCTGCTCTAGTTGCTGAGGTTCACTGGGACATGGCCAACTCCTCCTACTCCCTGATAAAATAATTCTCTCAAGATTCATTAAAATATCCTTGAGCAAAAAAAAAGATATTAACAACAATTTCTAAGTGAGTTGGAGCTAGCATCCTTGAACAGCTCATCTGTTTTCTGGGTAAGTTTTCCAGTGATGCTATCACAAGAAAGGAAAACACAGCCTCCTAAGCAAAATTGCAGAAGCTACTGCCAGTAATATTATCGTTGCATTTAGGAAAATGTCCACTGCTGCTAGAGAGTAAAACACACTTTGAAAACACCCAATTGAGGATTTTGAATGGAGGATTGTAGTCTTTTCAGATCCCTGTTACATCAGTAATGATACAATTCAAATTTATAAAACTGAAACAACATTTGAAAATATACTTCAGTCCGTATGGACACTTTAAGGCTACAAATTGCCATCTCTGAAGCTGACACAGCAGTTGAATAAGATTTAGGCTGAGATACCCAAATGCTATGCAAATTATACATTAAAAGAAGATCATGCTTACACTGTACAGTGGAATATGTTACAGAAGTATCACCACCACATATGTAGCACTGTATCTGCACGATTTTTGGAATATGTCTATTTTAATTAAGCATGTTGAGAAATAGAGCTGATTAGTCCAGGCACAGTGTCACTCTCCAATGACTATCCTGCTTTTGGGAGCTGAGTTCACCATTCCTTATGGCATATCACAGCATGATGCAAATGCTCAGATTGATGCTAGCTAGGGGTTGTCTCATGAAATTATCCTTCTGTTCTGCATTATATAAATCATGAAATCTTTGCAGTTTGACTTGACAAAGAACAAATCTGGAATAAAAAAGAATCAAATCTGAAATAAAAAGAATATAAGATATAGTCAAAACATTTCTGACATAGCTGTGGTTCTTTTTGTATTAGGGAACAATATTTTAGCTCTTACAGTATTGTAGTTCTTAACTAATAGGTTAAATGAAAAAAAAAATATTGTAAATTGCTGACAAGAGCATGAAGAAAAAGGAGAGAGTATGTAAATTGTTCACAAGTCCTAAGACTCTATTTGAATTATCACCTTTCAATGCACTAAAAGTTAGGCAATTTTGTTTTGCATTGAAAGATTCTGTTTTATTCATGCTTTCCATTCCACTTTTACACAAATCCATGAAACGTGCTTCACAAATATACTATTATTTATGGAAAATTTGTGAAAAAACCCTAATGTGAGTATTCAGAATTTGCACAGACATTTAAGCCTTAAGTAGATTTGCAGATTGAATAGCTTATGTATCACCTGCATATTCCATTCCCATATGGCAAAAAGATTACTGCCTAAAAAATAAAATAAAAATTTTTTTTGAATCTTTGTTAAGTTTTCCAGCATTTTATAAATCTGCTTTTTACCACAAACATTTTTTTTATGTCTCCTTTTGATACACACAGACTGTGATAATTTTCTTCGTGTTGCAGACACTTTCCCAAATGAATGACTGGAGATGCATGGGAAGAGCCTCATTTATTACAGAAACATTTTTATCATTTTCTTGGAAACTAGACAAACAGTAAAGTGTTTCTAAGGTGTCTAAAATGGATCAATCATCAGACTACTTTAAGAGCTGAGTTGGAACAACCTTTCACCTCCTCAGATGTAAAGAATATACATGAAAGGAAAGAAGAACATTTTCCTGTTACAGAGAAGTATGAGGTAAAGGATGATATTTAAACCTCATGAGGAAAGCAAATGCTGCTGTGTTGTTTTCATTTTAATAGACATTTATAGCCCAATTCAAATCCACAAATTAAATGAAAGACAAAAGTACCATTTGTTTCATGAGTTTCTTTGGATTTATTCCACAAAACAAATGACAGCAGAACTGTTTCTCTGCTTGTTTTCTGATGGTTTTGTTTTCATCCAGAAAGATGAAACAGGAAAATTGCATTGCATGTGTCACATACAGATGAAGACACTTTGCCAAATCCATAAGAATGCATAAATATGGTTGAGTTATCTGAATATACATAAAAAAATTATAATCAGTGTGAAAATGAGCTTTTTTAAACCTAAGTTTGCACCTTCTTGCCAAGAGCATCAAGAATTCAGAATATAGAATTAACAAAAAGTTTACTCTGAGAATGTCAGTAGAATGGCAGCAGAGACATTTTCCAGAGGTCCAGTTAGATTGCTCGTCTTCTCCTATTGTTTTGTTACTTTTTGACATTTATGGTAATGTTACCATACATAGACATGATCTCATACCTTGTTTTGGAAAAATAGTCCTAACAAGGCGACAAAAAAAGAAGAAATCTCTCTTATACAAACTTTTATTTTATTTACAAACAAAAATTCTCAAAATATTTTCAAATTGCAACCCTCCTTTACTTCTGGTTGCTCCACAAAGATTCTGTTGCTGAGTTTGTGCCTATTTTTCTTGTATTTGCATCCAAAATAAGAACACATTGAACCTGAGGTCTGATGTTACCAACAGTGATATGAGATACAGCTTTCCTTTAATTTCAAAAGGATGGTTCTCTTGGAAAGAGAGACAAAATGGGAAAGACTTTAGGAGCCTCACTATGATGGAATGTCTTTTTGTCTTAAAATATTCTTAATTTAATAAAAATAAAAGTAATATTAACATTTTGTTTGAAAAGTTTGAAACTTCATGTTGCTCAATTTCCAGACAAGTTATTAGAACAATTCTTAGAAGGCTAGCAAGGAGTTTAACAGCAAAACTATTCTGTTGCAATGGCTTAAGTTCTGCTCAAATAATTGCTGATTTGCTATATGTTGGAACTGTTCAGACAAATGCTCAGAACATCATCTTCCTGTCAGACTGTCAATTTTGTGTATCTCAGATGGTTTTAGGTATAAACCGGTTTTCTATAACAAATTAAAGACATTGGACAGCTTTTTGTGGATGACAACTTTAGAGTAAGATACATAAATTACACCTGAATTGTGTTTTCCATCATTAAGCTGCATTCAGAATGACATTAATTCTGTATCTAACCCTTGGAATATAATTCAACAAACTATTGGAACACATTCAAGTGAAGAGCCTGCTGTGTGTGGCAGACTGCAGAAAATTATTACTGCTCAAAACAACTGAAGTGTGTGTGTGGCAGGGGTGGGGGCGGACAGGGTAGGTTCTGCAAAAATGGGACTTGCAGTGCTCCACACCCCACTCCCTGGAACCTCTAATCTGCATTGACTGCATTTCAAAGTAATCTTTCTGCTTTTCCACCAAAGTTCATTCAAGAAATTCCACTGAAATTAGGCATTTTAAACTGTTTTAAAAGTAGTGGCTCTGGAAGAATTGAAAACCAAAAAAAAAAGCTGAGAACTCAGATTTTAATAATTCTTACATGGGATGTTTAAGACAGAGTTTCCAAATCTGCACAGCTGGGAATCTAGCCTGCCTAGAACTGTACTTTAAATGTTTCCAAATTCCCTCTGTGTAAGAGTGGATATTCTGAGATCTCTCAATGCAGCTGTCATCATTAGAACAATGGCCCTGAAAAAAGTATTGGAAAATCATCAAACAAGAAACAATAATACTAAAAACAATTTATCCTTCAACAAGAAGTATTATAACCAATTTTTCAGTGTGACATTCCTGTAAATTTGGAAAGTTCTGTCACAGAAGGGTGGGGCAAATTAGCAGGGTCTCATTTACCCTTTTCTTGCTCTATGTTTATGATCTTATCAACAATAAAAAGAGGAAAACTATAGAAAAGCATAGAAAGGGACCCAGTGCTAACTCTTTTTCCTTGTCTAGTAAATCAGCAAACTTCCCAAGAAAAAGTTGGGTTTTGTCTGGTAAAAATTACCTTTTATATGTATTTTATAAGCTTCGCCACTTACTTCCATGCATCAACTTCATCTTTTTATTATTACATTTTTTTATTTCCCTTAAAGCATAGAAGTCAGATGAATGGACCTCTGTTTGCCTGCATCACTTTTCCCCTCCTCTTTTCCTTAAATGCAGATAGTAAATTTATCAGTCTACAGCCACAAAATGCAATTTCTGTTTCACTATAAAATTATTCCAGGTAGATCATTGATTGCAAATTTATAATCTAAACTATTCAGTTCCTCCAAATAAGGCATATTCGCTCATTATATAATAGTTGATGTCACTTTTCCAATTGATTTTTAAACAAACATGCAAAAACACTGTTATTGCAAGCACATGGTTTGCTGTGAAGAAATATAATCAGCAAGGACATTCCTCTTGGACTGATTTCAGCTGATATGCCTGAAGCATGACATATTTTGTAGCTTCATCGTAGCCAAAAGGACAGCACTGAACAACATTAATGCATGAACACATTAAATTGCTTACCAGAGGTTAAAGAAGACATATATGAACAAAAAATGTTAGTCAATAAAATAATGCAGGTTTTACAGTGTCTTCTCTTTGTCTCTTGAGGATGTTTACTATTTCCTCAGACTGTTAAGGTAAAGACAGTCAAAAATGAAGGTTTAAAAAATATCTGAAGCTGACAAAACATAGTCTACATTATATTTATCTAGTTAGACAGAAATGTCCTGCCTTTTGATACCTGTGATAGTAAAAAACAACAAAAAAAATCCCACAAAACCCAACCCACAACATTCCTGCTATTCTAAAGATGAACAAAGAAATCTTTCATGTCTTCTAAATGAAACAGAGTGAAATGTGAAATTTGAAGTAGAATTTTCTCTGCTGGAATGGTGGAGAGGTTGAGGGTTTTTTACTACTGTATTTTAACTCACTTGACACTGGAATGAACTAGCACTACAGACAAACTCCTGAAAGAGGACATGTTAAATGACTTAGGAAAACAAATGTCATTTTATTTAAGAATATTTTTCTATATCCAGCTGAGGAAATAAGAAAAGAGGAGAAAGAAAAAAGAAAATTAAAAAAAAGCAATGCCATTTTCTTTGACATGTAAAGAAGATCGTCTCTGTGAAATAATGGTCAACTTAATGGAGGATTTAAAACATATGAAAGTAAAAAAATATTTATATTCTGAAAATGTGAAGATTTTTTGGTTTATTATTTTTGTTCTCTCTTTTAAAATTTAGTCAGCTCCCAGTCACTGTAGCTTTCTGTTCTTGCTTTCTTACATAAAATTTTTGGATCACAGTTCAGTTTTAGAAAACAAGATATGGCTTAGAAAAAGGACACTATTTGTTCAGTCACTAACTCAAATTATTCTTTCTTCTTTTTGAAAGTGCATTCTATTTTTAAATATCAGTTAATTAATACAGTGTAATATGCAATGATTAATGTGTTTTTACTTAGAAAATACTTGGAAATTTGCAATCTAGATTAAAGTATTGCTTCATTAAAGTTGACTATTTTTGTTAATGCATCCAAACATAGTCATACAGAAACAAAGATTTTAATTCCAGAAGAATGAATTAGATACTATATTTTGATCTTCTGTATAGTACTGATAATTTTTTTTCCTGGTTTGAACCTAGCAACATATATTCATCTAAACCTATTTTCTGATATCGATCTGATCTGAAAAGTCCAAGATGGACAGAATTTATCATTTTTCTTTGGCATTTATTCCATCAATTAAATACTTCACTGGTAAAAATGTGCCTATTTCTGCTTTTAATTTGTCCAATTTAGTTGAAAAACACTGGTGTCTTGTGTATTTTCCTATGCCAGATTAAAGTACTTTTTAGTACACAGCATTTTCTTCATTTGAAATGCTTTAATTCTCTGATAAAGTTTGTAAAAGAGTTCATTAGAGAACAAGGCTAACTTTCAATGTATATAGGTAATTAAGAAATGTGTGCATGCAGTCTTTTCCCATGCTGGGTAAAGCATAAATCAGAGTTTTTCCCTCAGCTTTGATTGCATTTAGCGTTAACTTAGTGTTTTTAACAATCCTATTCAACAGAAGTCTAAGATATGGTAAAATTGTCATGATACGCCTGGTGTTTATCTGTGTTTTTGAAGATGAAATGCTGCTTATTTTAATCTTTATTTGGTACTGTCTATTCTCATTTAGAGGTTCTGAAAAACAATATTTTTATCTGACCCTGTGTGATACACTAACTATAACATACTTTTAAGGTCATAGAATCACAGAATAAGCTGAGTTGGAAGGGACACACAAGGATCATCAAGTTCAACTCCTGGTCCTGCACAGCACCATCCCTAAGAGTCACACCATGTGCCTGAGAGCATTGTCCAAATGCTTCTTGAACTCTGTCAGGTTTGGTGCTGTGACCGCTTCCTTGGGGAGCCTCTTCCAGCCCAACCACCCTCTGGGTGAACAACCTTTTTTCTAATATCCAACCTAAACCTCTCCTGACACAATTTCAGGACATTCCATTCCCTCAGGTTCCTATCACTGGTCACCACAAAGAAGAGATCAGTGTCTGCCCTTCCTCTTCCCCTCACGAGGAAGTTGCAGACTGCCATGAGATCTCCTCTCAGTCTCCTTTTCTCCAGGCTGAACAGACCAAGTGACCTCAATCACTCCTCATATGGCTTTTTCTCAAGGCCGTGCTGGCTGTGACCAATGGCTGCATTGTCTTTCAGGTGTTTTTCAATACCTTCCAGAACAATTTCTCCATAACTTTACCAGGCACTGAAATGAGACTGACAGGCTGTAGTTTCTGGCATCCTCCTTCTTGCCCTTGTTGAAAATCGTGACAACGTTTGCTAGCTTCCAGTCAGCTGGGACCTCTCCGGATTCCCAAGACAGCTGAAAAATCATCAAGAGAGGTTTTGCGACGGCACCAGCTCGCTCTTTGAGGATTCTCAGATGAATTCCATCAGGCCCCACAGATTTGTAGGGATCTAGCTGGAGCAGCGGATCACACACAATTTCAGGCTCAACTGGGAGTTAATAATTTTTACAGTCATGGTCCTCCAGCTATGGCCACTGAGACCTCCGGGGTCCATCATCCGTGTTGAAGACAGAGGCAAAGAATGTATTAAACACCTCTGCCTTGTCCATGTAATCATCTTTAGCAATGGTTGAATTATTTCGATATTGGTATTCCAAACTTGCATACACAGGATTTATTCATACTAACTGTGCTTTTTTTATGACTGCTTTTTATTTTATGCATCCAAGTGAGGAACTGGCTTGTATAAATCATTCTTCTTTCATTCTTCCAGGAACAATTACTAAAAATCTTTCAGATTTTAGTATGTGGAGTATGGGCAACAAGGATAAAAAAAAGGTACTAAAAAAAAAAAAAAACAGAAAAAAAGGACAAATATCTGTGCTTGGCTTTATTCTGCAAGGTTTACAAAAAACCGATTTCACAGATTGCAGTCAGAAGCAGTGATTATTGAACAAAGTCTTTCTCTAAAGCACTCTGATTTTCCTTTACCATTACACTTCTATCCCGAGCTGAGCACTTTCATATTTGAAATACACACTGAACTGTGACAATAGGCATCCTGATATTCAGCTGATGAGAACTATAGAAAATCTTAATACTAATATGACTTTCCAAGGGTATTAAAAAAACAGGGAAAAAAGGAAAAAAAAAGAAAGAAAAGTAATATTCAAAATGATTTTGTCTATATCTAAAGGTTGTGCTTTTACAGTAACACAAGAATTGAATAGTTGCACTTCAGAGACTGACTGCCCAGAGGACTACAAGGCAAACAAAATCTAGAAATTATCTCTTTGCATTTTTAGCCTGTGTTTTCATCACTTCTGTAGGACTACAGGGCACAGAGAGACTCCATGGATTAGACTTTGTACATGATGCTGTAGATTTGAATCTCTTGTTTGGAATGAATTGTTATTATTTTTCAAAGTTTTACAATTTTTTATAGAAGTTGGGATATTTTTTTATTCCATTAGCTTTTGTTATCTAATTTTCCAGCTGAGAATTTTAAATTGTTTTACTGGTACAAAACTTCAGCAGGTTCCTATAAGACTGCTTTCTGTCTCCCTAGTTTTGGTTTTTGGTTGGTTTTGGTTTTTTTTCCCTAGAACCAAATGATAGAGAGTTGAGGTGTATGAGAATAACTGGTATGAATCTGTGGCAGAGATCGTGGTCTGAAATCTCTCCTGCAGCCTGCTTGACTGATAATGACCCTTTTGTCGCCCACAGTGATGAACCTTCCTCTATCAGCAACCATTTTCCTAATAGACGATAAGATCTTCAGTTTGAACTAAGTATAAAATTTCTCATGTTGTGAATAATTTCCACATTTCTCGGTGAGATCATTGCATTGGCAGCTGCCCTGGGCATTTCCACTGGCTCATATTACAGCAAGGTCATAGAGGCCAAGGGCAAAAAGAGAGGCTGAAAACAAATGCAGGATGTGTAGTAATGCAGAATCAGAACTTTCCAAACAGGAGTCAAGGCGAAGGTGCTGACATTTTTGCCATGTGACTCTGTTGTAGGTGACTCTTTATGCTGTTGAAAAGAGGTTTCTCCATTACTACTGTTCTCAGCAGCCTAGGACCTAAGAAACACCTATATTATATTGCTTTTGACTCACAGTATTCACTTGAAGTTAACCTCTGCCCCATAGTGTTACTCTTTCAGTCAATGTCAAAAGAGGATAACAAATAATAAAAATGTACTTAAGAATAACTGAGCCGGTGTCAGAGACAAAGGAATATCATAAAGCTCTTCCCTGCAAGTTGTGAAGTGATGCGGCAGAACAGACTATCAGCCCATACTGAAGAATGAAGGCTTCTTTGAAACAAAGGTGGTAGTGGGAGGAAATATATTACACCAAATTATTTAATATGGTGCAGCACTAGAATTTTACATAAGGAGATGAACAAGAAAACTAGTATGTCTACTAAAAATGTTATTTCACAACTTGGAAGTGAGAATATTTAAACTCTGGTCATGAAAAGAAGTATTATTTTGCTATTTGTTGCTTTTAATAATGGAACTTGTTTCAAAAATAATAAGGAAAAGCTTACACTGGATGATGAATAGGTTTGGAGACGGCATGATAAAGATTTTTATAGCCTCTGAGATAACCTAGCATTTGTATTAGTGCTCTTCAGCTTCGGAAAATACAAATGTAAATGCTCAAAAAAAATTTATTATATGGGTATTTTAAGGATACCTGTTGGTTATTACTTGTTTCTGTCAGCCGTCATTGCAAAGGCAAGGTTTTTAAATTCCATAATTTTCTCTTTATATGTATTTAAAAAAAATGCAATTGTGTATGGTTTTGGCTGCTTTATTTGAGAAAAAATTCTTATAAATATTTTTATCTCCAAGGACTTTTCTAAAGGCAAATAATTTATTAAAAACTCAATTATTGGTAGACTAAGACATACACAGTTTTTCTATGCAGCTTCATAATTGAATAGGAAATTTATAAACAAGTTTTGATTATTAAGAAAAATAGAAAATATATAAAAATATTTTTAATCTTAATCTAATCTTAAATTAAGGAAATGGTTCAATTTTAAGGAAAAGTTCATTTAATATATATATGCAATATACAATAGATAGATAGATAGATAGATAGATAGACAGATATACATCCATAAACACAAACACTTTTAAAGCTCCATGTAGGAGTAAGCAAACAACAAAAAAATCCAAATATTTTAATAGTTTAATGAGTAAAATTTTATGCAAGTGGAAAAGAATTTTATTGAAACATGTAAATATTTACATACAATGTCCTTTTTAGCTATTTTATAGACATCATTTGGCATAACCAGGTAGAATGTGAGAGAAGTGTAAAGTCTAATGTGTATGTGCATACAAATGCTAGCAGTTTTTAGCATCTTTTTTGTCTTGACTCTTGAATGTTATTCATGCTATTCTGTTTCTTCTGTGGTATTTGATATAAACGTTATTTCATGTCAGCATGTCTGCTGTGGTTTAAGCCTAGCTGGAAATTAAGCACTACGCAGTGGCTCGCTTAATCCTCCCTCTCTTCCACCCACCCCAATGGAATGGAGAGGAGAATCAAAGTAAAACTTGTATGTTGGGATAAAAGTGGTTTCAAAATTGAAAATAAATAGAGTAGTAATGGTAAATGATAATAATAATAATGATAGTAAAACGGGAAAATACAAGTGATGCGCAATAGAATTGCTCACTCCCCACTGACTGATGTCAGACCCCTCTTCCCAAACCCAGATCAACTGCCCTTTTGGGTGATTTCCTCCAGTTTTTATACTGGGTATGATGTTTTATGCTGTGGAATATCCCTTTGGTCAGTTCAGGTCACCTGTCCTGGCTGTGCTCCCTTCCAGTTTCTTTTGTGTATCTGCTCACTCAGAGCATGAGACAAAGGAAAAGTCCCTGACTTAGGATAAACAAAACTTAATAAAAAACCAAAACAGCAGTGTGTTATCAACTCCATTCTCATTCCCAATCCAAAACACAGCACTGTAACAGTTACTAAGAAATTAACTCTACCCTAGGTGAAACCAGGACAATGTCACACTTATTTTCTTGATATCATGACTATTTTTATCTTATTTTTTGCTAGAAGAGTCAAATAAGGCATTGGTATCAGATATACTAGCACAACTTACAGTAGGGGGAAAAAGGAAATTAATAATGTATATACTGAAAACCCAGTATTCCATTGAAAAAATACAAATTTCTGAATATAAAGAGTCACATTGCTCTTAAATGGTAATCTGAAAATACTCTGAGATCCACTAGGTTCTGTAGGTTGTTGAGGACAGACACATTCTTCAGCCATAAAATCATGCTGGGATGAGGGATCAGTATTTCTTCCGTGTGCAATGTTTAACTGTAGAATATGTAATCTATTAGTGTCCCAGTTTGGACAAAATCAGGAGGAAGACTAGAAGCATCTCCTCTGCAAACGGTAGGTTTCGAAAACTCTCTTTCCCCCAACTTAGGAATTTCTGGGAGGAAAGTGAAAAAAAACCCTGTTTATATAACAAAACAGGGTGCTGGGGGGTGCAATGCAGGCACCAGGGGAAGGAAAGAAAAAATAAATAATGTTAGATAATAAACCTCTCGTGGTAGAGGAAACCTGGGTGAATTCAGAGTCCTTTCCTGGGTGTGGCTCTGCTCTGTCTCTAGCTGGAGCTAGGGTACAACGTTGGCCCCCCTCTGGGCCCAAGGGTGTAGGCCGCTGGTGATGGTGTGTAGAACGGAGTTCAGTTGTATAGTTCCAGAGGAAGAGGGAAAAACCCACGGTCCCAGGAAAAAACTGTCTTCTTTCTTTGCATCAGCTAGGAGGCTAGCTAAAAAGCAAAGACTTTTTAACTCTCCGTCTCTCCTGAAAAACACAGGGCCAAGAGCTAGCTAAAGAAAAAAGTAAAAGTTCCCTTCGCCTTCAGCTGCAGAAGTGGCGGCAACAACAGCTGGGTATGCGTGGGGGAGGTGTGTGAGTGTCCTTGAAGAAGCACAAAGTGCTGCTGGTAGCAGAGCAGGGCTGGAGCTCAGCTTTTTAAGGGCACAGGATCTCATGTCTGGCATATAGCAGGCGATAGGGAATATAGCATCATAAAGTCACCCCAAGACAATTAAAAAAAAAAATTAATGGATAATATTCCAAATGAACAATTTATAACAAAAACCTGAATATTCCCAAGGAAAATTAGTTCTCTGGGTGGTCCAGGAACTGCCCATCCAGGCATCTTCATTTACAAGTTAATAGACAGGTTTGACACAATGGAGCAGCTGGGTACTAGGTAACTCATTGAACTCTTAGCAACACTCACAACTTAATTGGTGCAGGGGTTCTCTAGGTGGAAATTTCAGACTGTCCTGAAAACTCCCTCCAAGCTGCTTCTTCTCTGGAAAGACAAAATTGTGTGCATAAGTATGTTAGCTAATGTCCTTTGTGGAGGATCTGGCCCATCTTTCCAGAGACTCCCCTGAGCAGTTCATGCTACAAAATTGATCAAATTCTGTATAGATAAAAGTCTTATGATGAAGCAATAAAAATTTCCTGCAAATGCAGAAATGGTCACATAGGGCAGTCTTTTGTACATACTTCAGAAAGTTAGGAGATGCCGTACATGTGGATTAAGAAATTCTACGGCAGTGGATCATACATGAGATGAGTTGGTCACAAAAGAAAACGGTCCACCGACATCATGAGACATCAGCAGAAGAGTCAGACCCAATCTTGCTAAAGTTTCTGTTATGGAATCTTGCAACAGAAACCTCATTTCCATATGGACACTGACTAATGGTCATGTTTTAGACATTCTCCACATGAGAGTTATTATATTCAAGGGACCAAAGAAATCAACTTTGCTTGCTTGCTTGCTTTTAAATAAACTGTCCATAGTGTGTGCAACATGGAGAGAAACTACCTGCCAACTCCATTTGAATGTCAGTTTAGTTATAGGTGAGTTGCATGAGAATATTTTCATAATTATTCTAATGTTTACAAATAAATCCACAGTCATCAGACTGTATCTTACTGTTGAGCTACATAGTTTCCTTGTTCTCTGCATTTTATCTATGTGTAATCATCACCCAGATGCTAAGCCTTGTTCTTAGATGTTTCTACAATGCTTAATGTAACATTATTTTAGTCTAAATTTCTTAAATGGTGAAAGAGGAACACAAATCAATATTGTTTTATGGTGAGATTCAGTAAAGCTGAAAAAAGGACATGCAAGATCATGAAATGAACTGTCATGAAACAATTGCCTGTTTACCCATTTGCTTTTCAAATACAATTCAAACATTCTTTACAATGACAAATACTTTAAAAAACGAGATGTGGAAAAGGGTAATTTCTCATAAAATTTTCTGACTTCAGAAAATTAAAACCAAAATGCAAATGAAATTGAATATAAATCAGGAAGGATGGGCATATTATTAATATCAGTCCCTAGACACCTGAAAAAGAGTGAAATATTACATCTACAATTTTTTTGTGCAAGACAGCTGCTTTAAGAAATATAGTTACCAAAGGAAAGTATCTTGCAGACATTAGTGGGAGTTATGTTAAGAGTTTTTTCATCAAATACAGAACATTTCATGAAATATGTCAATATTCACCTGGTTCCATTTGTCTTCAAAATAAATATGTCTGCAAAAAGACCCATAGGATTAATTTTCAAAGCCAAATAGAAAGCTAATTTATCATGTCTGTCAAGAAAACATTTGAATGAGAAGGCAAGCAAAATTTAAGATTGCTTTTGGAAATGAAGAGTAACATCTGCCATTTTAGTCACAGTAATCAAGACTTGTCTTCTAAGAGACTCTAAATAGCATGTACCTGTTAAGCTTTCAGAGTAATCCATCTGCCTTGTTATATAACAAATTCTATAAATATTTCACTCCGAAAAAGAATATTTTGTTAATGAAGCCAAAACATAATTTTTGCAAACATGTAGTAAACATTTATGGTAATTGAATCTAGAATAATTAATCTCAATATTTTATTTAATTCAGTATTAAATTTATTATTACATAAAAATATTTTTCAATAAAATTATATCAGGAAAATGTAGCATGGTTTTATAAAATTACATCACATATACCAAAGTGCCAAAATAAACACAATGGTTTCAGTCAGTGAAATTTTGGGATCTCAAAGCCTTGAGGGTGTTATAACTGTTCAATTCCTCTCCTGCTTCATATTTCAGGCTTTAAAAATCTGACACTATTCAAGCATTGTCAGTTTTCACAGCCAATAGCTGAAAACAATGTGATGGCAATTTAAGTCAGCACCACCTCATCCATTTACTGTTTTATTGAAGTCACCTTTTTGTTTGATGAATCCTGCTGACTGTATCATAGGGGTCCTAGACTTACATAATAAATATTCTAGTTGATATGAAGTGTCAGGTTTGTAATGTTAAGTGTTGACAATGTTTAACTTCAATGTTTTTCTGATGGAAATTAAACATCTGATAATTATTGTTTCAGTAAATCAGTAAAGTAAAATATTTGTGAATCAACAGATTGAGGAAATTGGTGCAGAAATTACTAATGCCTCCATAGGGGTGGATTGTTTGGTTAGTTGGTTTGTTTGTTTTGGAGTGGTTGGGGGTTGGGAAGGTTTAGAGGGTGAAATACAGTTTACCTGGTGCCAAATACCTCTACTACACAGATGGTTTACAGCATTAAAAAGAAAAGATACCTCATAAACTTTTCTTACCCCAACACTGGACTCTTTTATGAAGAACCATATGGTTCTTTTATGTTTCTCAAAGAGAGGAAAACAAACTAGTGTCCCCATCTCAGCTGTATTACTATTCTTCCTTGCTGTTTTTTTCTGAGTTGTTGTCTGACCAACCAACCTCCCAGCTATGAGTTTGGACAATGAGGAAGGGTGTTGAAGTCAGTTGAGCAGCTGCAGCAGCAATGCTGGGAGGATATTTTAAATGACTTTATGACCATCCCCTTTCTGGTCCTTTCCCTTAAGGAACAGGTATTTGAACAAGTCAAAGTCATTGCTATTTTTTCACATTTGGTTTAAGACAGAGTAGGAAATATCTTCATAACATCTTGCAAATCAGTTCACTTACGATCAGGCATTCCTTTTGGACATGCATGATTACTATGACTGTTCTCCCCATAGAGTTTGTGCCCTTTCCTGTGAATTGACAAGAAGTTTTGGCTAGTATATCTTCATTCCCTAAGAAAAACTCTTCTCTTATTTCTTGAGTTATGGCTGCTCACTGTACAGGCCTTGATTACAGTAGGTTTGGCTAGCAAAATACTACAGTCACTGACTGTAGGCACAGCTACAGTAAGAGCTTGGTAAAGGCATTGACAGGAGAACGTGAAATTCCATAGAAGAAAAACTTCAAAGGAGTTAGGGATGTAAGGTAAGTGTGTAAAACATGGTGCCTACAACACAATCCAAGAAGGATGTTTCCTCCTTCACCCACCGTGACTAAGACAAGAGCTTTTATTCCCTTTAGTTCTATGGTACTATTTATTCTTTGCACTGTTCATCCTTTATGTTTTTCAGTTCTCTGGAGGGATAACGCTTCACTCCTGTTTCTAGACTTAGTCTGTTAATTGGTTTTTGGCTGTAGCACCCTATTCAAGGACTAACCATGACTCATTGATACCCCTTGGGTGGTGCTCCTGACTCAGAGGGTCTCCACAGCTGAACTTCATTCTAGGACCTACTCTCATTCTGCTGCAAGCAAAGCCCTTGCAATAGAAACCCTGTTCTCTCCATCTCTGTACTCCTTTCAAAGAGTTGTTCAAAGGCATTTTTTGCCTTTTGATGCACTTCCAATACACCTCTCTGCTGTCTTCTCTCTCCTGTTCAATCCAAGAACACATATGCAAAAGGTATGTAGCTTTAAGTGAAAATCAAGGATGGGATGAACTCTAGCTGAACAGAAAAGTGTCAGAAAATATTTTCAAACAGTAAAAGACTGATTTCCTAAGAAGTTAATATGACCCATGACTTGGATATGGGATTTGGTGGTTTGGGTGTGGATGTGCGGGGAGAAAGAATTAGGAAATCTTTTATGATCAAAGCAACATTCAAAACCTGTAGGTTTCTACTAAAAAACCCCTGCTTTGATGAGTCAACATTTTGTAAAGAAAAAAGTTGCTACCATGTTCCTGATTAGCCAAATAGCAAGCCTTTCTACTACTGTAACTGGAATAGATCAGTAGTAAGGGTATGTCAGCTAAAATTACAAAAATTTAGGTGGAATTCACATAGATCTAAAACAATATTTGACCATCTCCTAGAGTTTCATATATTAGAACTGCATTTGCATGTAGCACTTTAGAGATGACTAACAGCAAAGAGATGCTGAAATTGTTAAGTGTATATATGCTATTTCAATATAAACTAATAAGTGAAAGTGTTTGCAGAATTATGGTATCAGGATTGACATTCTTGTGTCCTGCAGAAGGTTAAATAACAGGTCAGTCCCATGAAGTGCTGATACATTGCATTTCTTCTAAGACAAAATTTTGTGGTTTTATAATTATTTTTCAGATCATCTAGAAGAGTGTATCCTTAATCATAAACGTTATAAGATTTATATATACTGAACTGATTGCAGAAGATCTATTGCAAAGTTCACATTTTTTAAAAATTATGATCTTTGACTTCCTCTTGCAATCCTCCCTTAAGATATGCATCAAGAATAACTTTTAGTAATTGATATTATTTGATAAGATAGAGCTGAGAGACAAAAAGTGTGTCTGATCATAACCCTTGTCATTGCCCTTCATGATTATTTATGAAGCCTGTGCCTTTTCAGCATAACAGCCATACATCAATCAGTGTTATGATGGCATCTTATCTAGTCAGTTTTTAAATAATTACTATAGTAATCAAATCATTCTGATCTCTCTCTCTAGTATTTCTGAGCAGTTAATATAACCCACTGCTTAATTATGACATTTCTACCTGCGGATTCAGATGATGTATTTTTTTTTACCAATCAACATTCTTAACTACGTATTTTACATATGTATTTTCATGTAGTGAGCTCTGTAATAGGAGCAATTGAAAATTTTGCCTGTGAGCATATTAGCTGTAATTGTGAATATTTGTTTATTGTCATATAAACTCATGCTATAATTCAGATACTTGGCTACTGACTGGCTGAACTGATTCTTGTAGATTTATGCCTTCAATTTTATGTATTAATAATCTAATCTTGATGAAGGAATTGGAAACTATCTTCATCTTCTTGACATATTGCTGTGGGATGCATACTAATAATAGGTTAATCATTGACCATTTGTACTTATGTTGTTTTCTGAGAGGATGAGTAGTATGCTCTTGGCACACATATTCCTTTCACATGCTGCTCAGTAAAATATATACCCTTCCACAGATTCTACAAATAGTGTCTTAGTGCAATATAAACATTATCCAATATTAAGTTGAGTATATCAAACTTTTGTCTGTCTGCTCCTTCCTTCCTTCCTTCCTTCCTTCCTTCCTTCCTTCCTTCCTTCCTTCCTTCCTTCCTTCCTTCCTGTCATAGGTTGTAATTGGATGAAGTTTTGGACCAATGAACGGTTGTTTTTTCCTAGTGAAATTTGCATATTGAGGAGGGAGAAGGTGAAAGA
>VZRJ01011798.1:376587-563751 GCA_013397565.1 Ptilonorhynchus violaceus | reverse complement strand
CTAAGATCAAGATCCTTCAGGTATATACTATAAGATGCGAGCCTTTCTTCCAAGCTAGAGAGAGAGAGAGAGAGAGAGAGAGAGAGAAAGTTTGGTCACGCGGAGAGAAGACAACATGGCGGGGCCACGTGCCCAGGGACCTACTATGGCAACACCGGAGTCAGAGGGGAGAGATACATCAAATATACGGCTGGGACTTTTTCTTCTGTAAGCCTTGGTGAGCTTTAAATGCAACTTAACTATTCTCCAGTAAGTCATGGAACATATTTGGGGGGATGGCGAGTTTGTTTCCCACACAGTGGGAGAAGTGGCCTGTTAGAAGTGCGAAGATACTGAGATATTTGTGCAGATTGAAGATAAGGACCTTCTACTTTTATCTAGATTGGAATAACTCATCCTTAAAAAAACCACACCTCATGAACTGTTTTCTTGGGAGAGGAACTGGTTTTCTCACTGCAGTAGGTTTTCTCGGGCAGGACTGCTGCTTGTGAGGGAGTTGCAGCAGAGAGAAGGACTTTGCTCCAGAAGGACTCTTAAAAATGCCATGTATTTTGTTTTATCTTCATGCGTTCAGTAGAACGTGAGATTGGTGGGTTTGGGGAGAAGGGAAATGTATCTTATGTATTACCTTAATATCTGGGTTTTATTCTTTTATTTTTAGCTCTGTTAATGTTAGTGAATAAACTATTTTACTATTTCAAGCTTGGAGCCTGTTTCTGCCGTTCTTCTATCCTTTTAGGAATATAATTTGGGGGGTCTGGGGGTCTTCTCCAGGCTAACCTATTACCCTTCCCTCCTTCCCTCCTTCCTTCCCTCATTCTTGCCCTCCATCTCTCCCTTCACAAAGCCTAAACTTGCAAGCCATTCTAGCTTGTTACTACATATGTTTTTAGATAGGAAAATAAATTTAACATGATCATTAGCTCCTGTACCTCATTTAATATTCACGTTCGTAGGACAAGAAATATGCTTTTCAATTTGTGAAATAGGGAAAGCCTGAAAATACTTCTGCTAGCAAATTTTATCATCATTCCTGTTTAATATCAAGACATATTAGTGACACTTTTGATTCTTAATTTTTCTTCTTTTTTCATTTTTTTTAATACCTTTTTTATTTAGAAATTATATTCTTGCTCCTCCAACAGTGCATGTGATTCAGGGAAATAAGAAACTGTAGAACCTCAAGTACATACCCTCTCTCATTTGGTTGTGTAGTACAAGCTGAACTGTAGTTCAGTGGCAGCAGTCTCTGAATGGTGCCAAAAGCTCATTTTTTTCTTGTTCTAAGATTCAGGTAAAAGCAGAGCTATGGCTTTTCACACTTTCTGACAGGATGGTGGTTTTTTTAATAATAAAATACTTTCTGTGACCACAGTTCATCATTTATCCACTATGTGAAATACGTGATAATGATGACAATGTAAAAGGGCTAATAAATTGCTAGTCCTTCCACAGCTATAAAGTAACATAAAAATAGTCATGGAACATTTATATTTCTTGACATGATGCAGCATGTGAAGAATACTACCATCAAAGATTAATTTTATTTGCAAGAAATTACCAAGGGCAAGTATATCATTAAAAACAACTGCATTTTAAGCTGGATATTAAAAAAAAAAAAAGGCAGACAATTTATTTGTCTTGAATGAATTTACTGTATAACCTTGAATGAATAAAAAAATTACGATACATCCAAAGAATTAAGACAGACACTGTCTAATTGATGGAAGTTTATTAATGAATCACACAAAATTGTTTAATCTGTCATTGAAGAACTCTGGAACTCTGTATTGTTTAATGGATTAAAGTATTCTAACAATGTAATCTTTTAGCAGTTTTTACAAATGTAAAATGTATTTTGCATATTTGGGATATCAGCTCAGAAGATCTTATAACTTTTTGTCTCTCGGTCACAATACAGGCAACTTTTCCAAGTTGCAAAGAGATTTTGCAGGAAGTTTTCCACATAATTTAAGATTACAATGCAATTAATTTTTTCTCTAAATATATTCAACAGATGACCAAAACTAAATAGCTCCAGATTAACAATTAATATGCTTGCTATTTGAGATGAGACATGTCATGTATCTGTGCTGATAGACAGTCATCAGTCAGAGGAGGAAGGATGGTCTCTCTTACTTCTTGGAATGGGCTGATCTTTGATGTTGTTAAATCATCACCTTTACACATAATTTTTTTTTTCCTTTGGATTTTATACATTTTTACATCAATGCTTTTCATCCTTAATCCCTTAGGTGTTGGCTGTCCTATCTAAATTATCCTACTTCTTCCTGCACTTTTTTCCTTGTGGCCGTTTAGGGCTCTTTCCTAAATGATCACACAGCTTCTTTTCACAATCTAACCATTTTTTCAGAAGTTTGAACCACACATACACATAGTTGGATTGTATCAGAAAGAGAGATTGCATCACAGACAGTGGAACTGCTCAGAAAATATTTATCATCTTACTCTATTTACATAGATTTAACATCCTCCATAAGCACAAAGTCTTATATAAATATGGTCTATATGGAAAAAGGAAACTTCAGAGGAGAATGATCCTACTCATTGTTTTAAGGCAACCTTGCAGTCTTTTGTTCCAATGTTACCTTACCTAACTAAAAACCATTAACGTTACTAAAATAATTCCTTGAAAGCAGTGGATATCTCTTAATTGTCTGTTTGGTTTTGTACCTGGTATAATGAAATTATTGACATACCATAATAACTAAAGAAGAGTATCTTAAAAATGTGGAATAGCTTAGCAGTGGAACATGCTATACTTTTTCCCCATGTTAAAAGTTTATTTGCAGAGGAAAAATTATTTCAGAGGAGAAAAAGAGATACAAACTGACTAATAGCTACGTTGGTGGAGTGGGGAGAATAAAAACTGTTGCCAACTCTACCTCAGTTCAAAAGCTTGATGTCATGGCCAGCCCCTTTGAACACATGCAGAACTTAAATTTCTCACAGACATAGGAAGTCACCTAAATAGATAAATTGGAAAATAAGGGGTCTGGGATTTTAAGTTAGTTACTGTTGTGGGAAAAAGTGAAAATGAAGGAAAAAAGTGAAAATGAAGGAAACATCCACAAGTTCTCAGAAGACTGGTGTTATTGTAACCTGTTAAAATCACTAAGCTATTCAGTTTTTCAAATTTGTCTTCATTTACAATAAACAGTATTTTCAATTTGGTTAACTGAAGGGAATTATACTTCGAATTTAGAGTGTTATCTGTGGTATCCCTCCTCATTGCCATGTTCTTGATTTTGGCAAGTGGCTAACAGCAAATAGTACTTCTGGCTGGCTGTTTACAGTAACAATTTACTTACTACTAGTTTAGGGTCATAAGATTTCTAAATTAATCCAGGTTGAAGGACAGTAAAATATATTAAACTTTAATTATTAAGAAAAATAAAGGAAAAATTAAGCCATGGTTATCTCAACATCTATCTGAATCTTCCTCAGTATAAAAACAAAAGTGTCAGCAATGACTGAAGCCTTTACAAATTCCATTTTCTGGGATAAGGTGTAGTTTGGTTAGGCCAGGTGTTAGTGGTTTAAGCCCAGCCTGCAACTAAATATCACACAGCCACTCACTCACTACTCCACCAGTGGGATGAGGGAGAGAACCAGAAAGGTAAAGGTGAGAAAACTCATGGATTGAGATAAAGACAGTTTAATAGGTAAAGAAAAATCTGCAAATGTAAGCAAAGCAGATCAAGGAATTTATTCACCACTTCCCATGGGCAGGCAGATGTTCTGCAATTTCCAGGAAAGCTGGGGTCCATCACACATATCATTGACTTGGAAAGACATACACCATCACTCCAACCTTTNGAAAGCTGGGGTCCATCACACATATCATTGACTTGGAAAGACATACACCATGACTCCAACCTTTCCCCCCTCCCTTCTTCTTCCCCCAGGTTTATATATTTAGCATCATGCCACACAGTACGGGATATCCCCTAGGTCAATTGGGGTCAGCTGTCCTGGCTGTGACCCCTCCCAAATTCTTGTGTACCCACAGCCTCCTTGCTGACAGAGTGGTACAAGAAGCCAAAAAGGCCTTTACTCTGCAAGACCTGCTCAGCAATAACTAAAACATCTCAATGTAATCAATGCTGGTTCAACACAAAACCAGCACATAGCCGCCTACTAGCTACTGTGAAGAAAATTAACTCCATCACAGCTGAAACCAGTGCACCAGGGAAACAACTAAAATAAAATCCCAACTTTAAAAGATTGAAATAATGATCAAAGAGTGTATTTCAACAATCAAGACTTTCATGGAATACAAGCTACCATAGGACATGACAGTATTTTAGCAAAAAAAAAAATTCAGATAAAATGTCTACAACATACATACATTTATCTTAAAAAAATGAAATAAGACATTTCCATATACTGAATGGCACAAAGAGAGATGAGCAACAGAACACAGGTTGAAGACATAATCTGCACAGCTTTCATGCATTTTCTTACTCCTTAAGTTACGTTAACACTTATTTTATAAAAGACAATAAGTTTAATTCTTATGAAAGATCCTAAAAAGCACACTTTCATGGATAAATTAGAAAGAAAAAACAAAATCATGAATTTCCTTTATGTAGGGTTTGTAATACATTAGGAACAAAATTTTTAAAAATGAAAAAAATAACTGGAAATATAAATTTAACTCAAGTAACTATCTGAGCTGTTTCCCACTCATTACAAATGCATTATTTTAATCCAGGGCTTTTATTTCAGAAACGCAAAGGCTAGGCATGCCTGTTTACAATTACTTGCCTATTATTAAAATTTCATGCAGAGCATCTCTGACACTAGATGTTGTGTCTCATTTTGCACAAAAGGAAATGGAAACAGAAATAAAACCAGTAATAATTGTATTGTTGAAATAATAATCTTCACCTTTTTTTTCCAAGTGGGGATGTACTGTGTTTTCTACACTCGCTTTCATTAATGAGAGATATCTATTAAACTCCCAAACTTAAAGTGACAATATGTTCAAGCTTAGATCATTTTTTCAATTATGCCAGTAATACCCCATTATGATTTTAATCTGATCCTTTGGAAAGTTTTCTTGATGAACTTCTAACACTTCTTTAAAAAAACCTGAAAGAATGTCTGGTTTAGTTTTTTGTTTTGGTTTTTTTTGGTTTTGTTTTATTTGTGTGTCTGTGTGTATGGGTTTTTTGGTTTGGTTTGGTTTTGGGTGGGGTTTTTTTTTAGTTTTGTTTTTGTTTTTGTTTTGTTTGTTTGGTCTCTCTGCCAGATAGTAAATTCTATGTACTATACATCATGCACCCAGAGGAATTAGGGATTTAATGTTCTAGATTATACTATACTCTTTCCATCAAAAGCCAGCTGGCAGCTACTGTATATCTGCTTTCTACATTAATAGCAAAGAGAGAGAAAATATGCAACAGGAAATGTAGCATCAGAGAACTGCAGATCTGAGGGTGATCTTTTAAATGCATTATTCTCTTAAATTGAACTAAAACCCAGTTAAGACAAATAACTGAATTTGCTTACTATTTTCTTCTTTTGTTAAAAAATAAATACATACTTTACCACAGTTTGACTTTTTAAGACTTGATTTGTATTTGGAATTGCCACAGGATAGCTGTGTAACATACAGGAAATGCAGTCTAGCACTTACAAGAAGCTTGTTGCTGCTCTGAGGTAGCCAATAGTCAGATATCCTCTCTGAATCCCTACCAGTGGCCTTCTCTAAAGTCTCAAAAGAACCAGTCCTTGCTGTCCTTAACAGCCACTTTCAACAGATGTTAAATCCCAATTCATGTGAATGAAGCTAAGAAGCAACACACTAATGTTCCTATGGATTAAAAATAAATAAATAAGTATTTTTCAACTCTTTATATTTGTGTTCAATTGAACCCCTGAATAGTTTAAGGAGTTTAAGACTTTACTAAATCAATTTTTTTTTTAAGAAAATGGATGTTTAAATTTGAGTTTTGTAAGTTCTGGTGCTTAAAACAAGCAGAAAAAAAAAAAGCATTACAAGAGCAAAGGAGATTAAGTTGTTTTTACAAAATAGTAAAGAATTGCTGAATGCAAACTGTAAAGCTGGCTGAGTAATCGTGGTAGGGGGAAGTTTTAGGAGAGTCAGGAGAGTGAAAACTTGCTTTCCGTAACTATTTGCAGTGTATGAACTTCATGAGTGACATCTTGACTCCTTTCAAATCAATGGTAAAAACCCAATTGATTTTAGCTAGTCTGGAGTTACAGCTATAGCAAGAAAGAGGAATTAGATAGCGGAGAAGAGACATAAAAAGAAGAAATTTAGATGTAAGGGTTAAAAAAGGAAGATAACTACCATGCCTATTCAAAAATTGTATATTTATATATTAAAACTACCTATGGAAACATACATACACATATACACATTCATATACTAGTCAAAATACAGGTCTACGGATTAATAAAACCCACAAGGAAACAATGGAAGCTCATCTTGTTTCTGAGATCCAATGGGTTTTCTTTAGAGTAGGAGACATCGGCTTGTGCTGTGACAGAGCTACGTAACCTAATTGTTTTTCACATTATGTTATTATAAATATTGAGCTATAGAATATGCTTATTTTAAGATGCAATATAGATAGATTTCCAATATTGTGAACTTGGTAGATGAGAGACACTTCACTTTATTTTCTGAGGAAAATATTTAGAGGCAAAATTTGACTGAGATGGTACAGCAATACACAAGCTAATACTTACAGAAAGAGGTGTTTTAACTGGAGTTCGTTGATGCCTCTGAACAAAACCACTTGCTGAAATCTGTAGTTTCATTTAGCAAGATTTCCTCTACAGGAAGGACTTCTGTGCTACTAAAACAGAATATGAAGAAAACAGATTCTGATTAATTGATACAGTATTGATACATTATCCAGCTTGAAATATATTACAAGTTTAATTAAAATCCAGATAAATATTTTCTTGCATCCAGAAGAATTACTATTCTTTTGGAATAGTATTCTATTACTTTCACCAAAATCAGCCACATCCTTATATATTTTTACACTTGTTATATCTCTTCAGTTTAATTTTCTTACAAGTACTCATAACAAGGAATAATCCTGGGCAAGAATATTTATTTTGCTTGATTGTATTTCAATATTCTGCAGATAGGAAAAAGTTTTCAGCTGTTTCTATTTGTGAAAGTCTTCTGATTGTCATCTATAAAGGAAATAACTCTAAGAGTATGTACTCTGTTTCATTGATTTTTTTGCCTGCTGGGAAGTCAATGACAGGCCTCGGACATCTCACAATGCTCAGAGCAGATGTAATGGTGGCATCATCATCAGAAAACTACTGTCAGAAGAAAGGGCAACACTTGAACTTGGTGATAACAGTAAACTCTGTAAGAACCTTTGGAACTCATTAAAGTTGGGCTTTGATATTCTAAGAAAACATTCTTCTTGAATTCTTCTAACAGAACATTTGTTTCAGCAGTAATTCAGATTGAAACAATAATTAGCAGTACCAAAATAAAGGTAACAATTTGGAAATTATTTCAAAAAGACATATTTCAACATGTTGACAATAGTTTCAATGAAGTTTCTTCTACAGGAGATTGAGAGTCAGCAAAAAAAAAAAAATCGATAGCACTTTCAGACAACAAATAAACCCTGTTTCGCTTTTACTGCATGTGGTATCTCATCTAGAGCTATTAACTCCTTGTGTTCTCAAGAAAACTATTTTTGTTTCTTTCTAAAGGTCCAGAGTAGAGAGTCTCTGAGTCAACACTGATAGGTATCTTCAAAAACTGAAAGAGCAAGCCAGGCTGGTCAGCCTTACCAGGATGTTTGGAAAGGTGATGAAGCAACAAATCCTGGAAACCATTTCCAGATACATTAAGGACAAGAAGGTTTTTGTAAGTAGGCAGCATGAATTCACAAAGTGACCTCGCGAAAAGTTAACAAAGGGAAGTGCAAGATCCTGTACTGAAGGAGAAATAATCCCATGCATCATTAGATGCTGGAGGTCAGCCAGCTAGATCACAGATTTTCAGAAAAGGACCTAGGGGTGCCCTTGCAGCAAAGAAGGCTGATGGTATCCTAATTTGCAATAGGCAAAGTATTGCCAGCAGGTCAACGGAGGTGATCATTCCCCTTTGCACAACACTGCTAAAACCCCATCTGGAACACTGTGTCACAGAGTCACAGAAGAACGTGGCTGAGATTGGAAAACCTCTGTTCGCCATCCTAACCAACTTCACCTACTCAAGCAGGACCACCTGGAGCAGATTGCCTCAGACCACATCTAGATGGTTTTTTAATCTCTCCGAGGAGGGGAGGCTCCCCAGTCTCTCTCAACAACCTGTGGCAATGCTGTAATCTTCACAGTAAAAAGTGTTTTGTTATGTCTGTACTAAACCTCCTTTAGTTTTTAGTTTATGTCCATTGTCTCTGCTCCTGTCCATTGGGCACTACTGAAAAGAGCCAGTCTCCATTCTTTTTGCACCTTCCCTTGGCGTATCCATATACGTTGATGAAATCTCTTCTGAGTCTTCTCTGGGATAAACAATCCCAGCTCTCTCTGTCTTTGATGGGAAAGATGCTACAATCCCTTGCTCACCTTTGTGGCCCTTTCAGTATGTCCATGTCTCTCTTGTACTGGGGAGATCAGAACTGAACACAATACTCCAGGTGTAGGTACAGCAGCACTGAATAAAGAGGGAGGATCACCTCCCTTGACCTGCTGGCAACGCGCTGTGCATTGGGTTGTTCTTCCTCAAGTGCAGAAGCTGGCCTTTCCCCTTGTTGAACTTCATGAGGTTCCTGTTGAGGAGCCTTTTGAGGTCCCTCTGGATGATAGCACAACCCTCTGGCATACCAGCCACTCCTCTGAGTTGGGTACTGTCTGCAAACTTGCTGAGAGTACAGTCTGCTATATCATCCAGATCATTGATGAGGATGTTGAAGAGAATTGGACCCACTATGGACCCCTGGGGTGGACCACTAGTCACTGCCCTCCAAATAGACTTGATCTAAGCCACTGATCACTACCCTCTAGGCTGCGTCATTCAGACAATTTTGAGTCCACCTCAGTGTCTGCTCATCCAGCCCTTACATCAACAGCCTCTTTATGAGGGTGTAATGGGAGACAATGTCAAAGGCATTTCCCAAGTCCAGGTAGACAGTGTCCACTGCTCCCTCCTAATCTACCAGGCCAGCCACTTCATTGTACAAGTTCATCAACTTGGTCAAGCATGACTTCCCCTGGGTGAAGTCACACTGACTGCTCCTGACAAGGGGTGTTCAGTTTGATGCTCCCCAATAAAAGCAACACATCGACATAGTGTACAGAAGAGATACAGAGCTATGGGAGAGCCCAAAAAAGGGCCATTACAATTATTAAGGGACTGGCACACCTTTCATATGATGAGACCCTGAGAAAGCTGGGCATGTTTATCCTGCAGAAGAGAAGGCAGAGAGCGATCTTACTGATGTGTACAAAAATTTGAAGGGAGGGTGAAAGGAAGACAGATATTGTCCACTGACAGGGCAGGCACAAAATGAACCACAGGATATGTACCTATCTGAACATAAGGAATCACTTTATTATGCAACCGAGCACTGGTACAGCTTGCCCAGGGTGGCTGAGGAGTCTCCATCCTTAGAGATATTCAGAGTCTGTTTTGGATACGGTCCTGGGCAATCTGCTCTGGAAGTGGGAAAGTGGACCAGATGACTCCAAGGGCTGCCTTCCAACTTCAACCACTCTGTGACTCTGTGGCAGATGTAATCAATTTATCACCTGTATTTTCATCTGCCATATACTGATATTCTGCAGGTGTATACTAAAATGTAGGTTGCCAAAGATACTAACAGATCACATTGCTATCTGCATAGAAAGAGATGTATCTAATTATTTTCTGGATGAAAAGCCTCCTTCTAAAGTGAAATACCATCTTGTACTCAAGCTTCCGCATTTGTAAATTTGCTGGGACTCCGAATAGTAAATAAATAAACTATGAAGTGAATTAGCCAATAGTAGCCTGTGAGAAATATAACATTGGAAATATAAAGTAACTTTTTAATTGGGTGTACACTTCAGAGCAGTCACACATCTTGTTATTGTCTAAATTAATCAGGTTTATTTGATAAAACTAGTCGTACAAAACTGTTTTAGAATTAAACATCTCTGAACAGTTTGAACCGTATGTGTTTCAGTCCATGTAAAACCTAGCTATCTGCACAAAGGCTGCTGGTGTCTAGCTCACAACTTTTGAGGGTTGGGAAGTAAGCATGCAGACTATGTAGCTCATTAGAGCACTATATTTGTATAATAGGGATTTATTTTACCTGTCTGTCAGGCAGTGCCTAGTATTGTCTGTCAAGCCAGACTTTTGTGAATTGTGATCTACAGTAAAATATTTGAAAGGGATATGAAGTGCTTGAATTTCATAGGTGTGGCAGACCATTAACAGTGGTCTTTTTATGTGCTTAATTTATGGTAGTATAAGGTTTTCTAAGATTCTAGTGTGTCAAAATTTAGACAAGTCTTCTGCATCTGATAAATTGCCAGTGAATTGCTATTAGGAAACACAAAAGGAAAACCATCTTTACAGAGGCAGCAAAAATTAATACAGAGTAAATACCCTCAGCAAAGTCTTCTAAATGTAGCAATGAGTAAAATATCATACAGCAGCAACACAGGTTCCCTATGCTGTCTTCTTGGGAAAAGGTACTATTTCCTAGGATACTGGATAAATAAGTGGGATACATCTTAATAGGCATAAAATTTCATGTGCCACTGTGATTTATTTTATTGGATATTAGTAAGTGTAATTATAATGAAATTAACAGTTTTCATATGAATTCAAGAGATGGCATAGCAAGCTCAAGAAATCTTGCTGTCTGCCTCAGTCTTCCTAAATAATGGCAATAAGTACAGCAAAATCTAAGCTCCCTTCACCATTAATGGTGAAAGACAGGCACATCTAAAAGTCTATTTGCTTATCTTGGGTATCTTTTTTGTCAAGCAAAATAAATAACCCTTCAGAGGCTCTTTAGGATCCCCAAAACATTTTCTATTAAATCTATCTCTGTTGCTTACAATTAACATAAAGAACAAAGCCTAAAAATTCACCATTAATGTCAATTAAACATGCTCTAACTTAATGGCTTTAATAGTGTTGCAGATCATTAACGGAAAGACTTGATTTGCTGGAGATTTATTTTCAAGTAGAAACAGACCTCAAGCCACCAGAGTAACTGCAGTGATTGTGTATTATATTTGAGGAATATTTTTTGATATAAACTTCATAAGTAGTTCATAAACCATACATCTTCACTTTGAAAAAGAATGTGAGGCAAAGTGTTTCATATTATAAAAGTCATCACATGGATTCCAAATATTGTGAGATGATATATAGTGTGTCTATATGAAGTGGATTCTTAGACTTATTCACTGATTTGTTGTGAGAAGTGTGTCAAAATTTTAAGGGATAATAGCACACTATTTACAGCTTCTCTCAGCTCCCTACTTTGTCCCTGAGTCAATAGCTATAATACCATATAAATTTACCGTACAAATTCTTGAAGAATTTTCATTCTAATTCCAATTTGGAAAGGCTAGAAACCTATGTGAGGATTATAAAATATGAAAATTTATTTTAGTTTGAATATTCTATCATATAATTTTTAAAACTAGTTGTGTCTCAGCTATCTATGCAATGTACGTGTAAGATAGCAAGTGCACACCCAATTTTCACTTTAGGTTTAACAAGAAAAATAAAGATACCAAGACCTTGGGAATAGTTTCACAAAAATAAATTAATATAAAATATATATTTAATATATGTATTTCACACTGCACTGGAACAGGGTGAACCTCTGGAACACAATCAGTGTAATACACTGATGATATCATTGTGCAGGGCAGCAGTTTCTGACAAAAGGAAAAAAAATATAGTCCAAGTCCTTCTGAAGGCACTTTTGCCATTAAACAAAGTAAGGTCAAGGAACCTACACAGAACATCCAGTTTTTAGGAATAAAATGGCAAGATGGATGTCATCAGATCCCAACAGATGTGATCAACAAAATAACAGCAATGTCTCCACCAACTAGCAAAAAGGAAACACAACCATTCTTGGGCACTGTGGTTTTTTGGAAAACACATATTCCAAATTACAGTCTGATTGTCAGCCCTCTCTATCAAGTGATCAGGAAGAAAAATGGTTTCAAGAGAGGCCCTGAGCAATGACAAGCCATTAAACAAATCAGTGGGAGAGAGTTCATGCAGTAGCCCTTGGGCCAGCCTGCATAGGGCAAGAGGTTAAAACATGCTCTAAACTGCAGCTGGGGAGAACGACCTTTCCTGAAGGCTGTGGCAAAAAGCACCAAGGGAGACTCGAGGTCAACCCCACAGCTTCTGGAGTCAGGGATATAGAGGATCTGAGGCCCGCTATACTCCAACTGAAAAAATACTGGCAGCCTCTTTGTTATGGAGGATAATGCCTGAAATATAAATATGGGGAGGGTGACTGTATCACACTGCCACAAATATGCCAAGGTAATCACCGTTATTTAAAAACTTATAGCAAATGTTGTTTTAGCTACCATTATAAACCACTTGAAAACTAGAATGCACAGAAACATTTATAAACTTCTTTGATGTATTCTGGAAGCAATTTCTTTCTAAAATCTGTTTTATTAAGCATTCATGAATATCAGCTGCATTTAACCCATTACCACTACAGATCAACTTGTAGGCTCCAAATATTCTTTTTTTTCAATTAAAATCAATTCTGCTCAGCACCAGAAGCAGAGCTAAAAAGATATGACAGCCCATGATGATGTTCCGGTTCAACCTATTTGGACTAAAGAAGTGCTCATTTTGTAAGGGCCTTCTGAGAGTTCTTTTAATGGCTACAAACCACACCAAAACAGAGAACTTCTGATGTCCACATAGATAACTAGCATCTAATAAGACAACACCAAGTAATCTCTGAAGTCTACGTAGAATTCAGCCATTGGGACTTAATATTTCACTCTTTCAAAGCATTATTTTCATTTTTATCATTTACACCCGGTCCAGTGGAAGGTGTTCCTGTCCATGGCAGGGAGGTTGAAACTAGATGATCTTTAAGGTCCTTTCAAACCCAAACCATTCTGTGGTTCTATGACAGAACTTCAACACTGGTATTTACAATTTCATTTATATTTGTGAAGTCTGTTTAAATCTGTATTGGGTATAGGTATCAAGGTGGAAAGGGCTGCAGGGGTGGCCCCTCGAGGACGAGTCCAGGGACTGCCATTTGCAAGGGCCAGCCACTTCCAGTTGGTTCCAGGTGGCTCCAGAGGACCTACTGCAGGACACAGTTTAGCCTCTTTGCTACGGATGTGGCACCTCTGGGAAAATGCACTTAAGAAGGGGCACAAATTGCTACACAGAAGAAGGATCAAAAAGGTTGAGAAGCAGAAGAGATGGAGACCCATTGAGGACTGGATTTTCCCCTGCAACCTGTGTGTGTTCTACACCAAAGTAAGGAAAAGTACAAGAGGAAGGAGTGGCAGAGAGAGACCACAAGGTACTGACCGTACCTGCCCCGTCACCCATCTCCTCCACACTGCTTAGGGGAGGACAGAGGAGTTAGGAGTGAAGGAGACAAGTTGAGCCTGGAAAAGGAGAGGAAGAAAGGTGTTGGCTTAATGTTTTTCTTTCTGTTTTCTACTACCTGAATTAGTGACTACATTTTAATAGTAACTGCCAATAACTTCATTTAACCTTCCATAAGCTAATGTTGTATTGCGTGTAATGATAAGTAATGTGTCTGTCTTCATCTTGATCCACATTCTTATTCCTGTACTTATTTCCTCAGTCATCCTGCTAGAGTGAGCAAGTAGTTTGGTGGGAGTTTGACTGTTAGCCAGAGCTAATCCATTGAAAGTTCCTTAAGATGAACATAAATTTTAAAAGATAGAAAGGTGTATTTCCTTAGTATTGATATGATAAATTTTGCATCTTGATTCTGTCCAAAGTTTGCATAGGCTAAACTGACCTCTGCTCACTTTGAGTATTTGTTTCTGATTTCTGCATTCTTTTTGTCTCTAAAATGTTCTGTTAAAGCCACTAAGTTCTAATTGTTTTGTGCTAATACTTTTGTGCTATATGCATACATTACATTTCATGTTAATGCTAAGTTCTGACACCTGAATTGCAGCTAGAGACACTGCAGGGAGACTTTTCTGTCAAGTGGATGTAGGATAAGGGAGGAGTCCCTACCTACTGGCTACAGAACAGGAGACTTTTGTCTGGCTACTCCCAAGATCTTTTCCCAAACAAAGACACACACATGACTTTTTTCTGGTAATTAAGACTATGCACAAAGTCTGTTTGAAACTCTTTCTTTCTGCAGAGGTAAAGTATTTGTGCTTCTCAAGAAAGCTCAATTCAGACCATTTCCAGACAGCTGGTGTTCTTTAGCAGAATACCTCTTTTTTTTTTTAGAGAAAAATATTTTTCTTAGTCACTCTAGAATATGCCTTCATTCACAAATCATATACAGTCGATGTATAATTTTATTACAATCTAGTTCATTTACTGTTTTACTTAAATTTCTTTGCAGTTTTTAGTTCAGTTGTTTATTCTGTTTTGTTTTCATTGCAGTAAATTTATTCTTTAAGCATTTATTTGTTCTAGGTTAAACTGTGATCTTTTGGCCTCTTCTGATCTTGTTTGAAAATACAAGTATCTTGTTCATGGGTAACATACTAAGACAATGGCTTTCATGTTTATTTAAGCATGAAAAGAAAGATAATAAAGGTTAAAAAAAGGGAATGTTTTTAATCATTACTTTGTTTCCATTTAATAGCTTCTCAAAAGGCTTCACAGTTTAGAGCATTTCTCCATTGAGATGATATTGGTTTTTTCACTAGTTGGCAGAAAGGGACAAATTTCTTTATTGATAAAAAAGCCCTATTATATGGACAAGACCAGAAATACACACATTTTTGTCAAGATTTCAGAGAGAAAATTTGCATTGACTTATTAATAGTCTTTAAAGGGACAATGGACAATATCAACTAGTCCTTTAATTAACCTACTTTTTTCCTGCAACCACTCCCATGATACTCACAAGAGCAGCTTTTAAAAAAAGTTTAGTATTTATAAACGTCTCAACTGTACTATACTCCAAGATTGTTTTCTGAAAGTATAGTACTGATCAGGATGAAATAACGGCAGAATCACACCTGCTGAATGACAGAGATATGGTTGTGTACACACATTTTTTCTCGAGCTAAAAATATCTCTGGCTACTTGAAGATACCATGACTTTCCTTTTTGAACTAATTTCAGACCTTTGAGGCATTTTTGTAGCTGATTTGGAGACCTTGAAGGGTATTGAGAGTTTGTCCATTGGTGACAGAACATTTAAACTTTGTTTCTAGATGAATATTTTTCATAAGTTGAATGGAATTTTATTTTAAGCGGTGAACTTTCCCAGTTTAATTTTCTTTTTTGTGTGTCAAATTATTTTATTATCTAGTGTCATAATACTTTTTTTTATTTTTTAGTTTCAGTCAGTGATAGCACTCAACATTCAAGAGATTGTTACGTATGATGTTTACTTTAAGTATGATATTGGTGTTTTCCCAGATAAATCCACTGTGTCTGATAAAGCTTCCTGTGGTGTATGCAAGATCCCATTGTCCCTTTCTTAAACATTTCTTAATATGAACCAACGTCTTCATTCATTCAAACACAATAATTTGCATATACATGTGTGATTTTGATATACGTGTATGTGCAATCATGTCATGACAGTGAAGGAGTGGACATAGTTGTTGACCCACACCCTAGAAGGCGAAGGTAACTCAGGTTCTTGTTAGTAGATCCCTTGGAGTGGATTAGACTGAAACAACACTGAATGATTGGTGTTTGTAGATATACACATGTAGGGTTTATTCTAAAACAATTTGGTTGCACAGGAAAACAGGTATATAGTCATTTTGTTATCTATAGTAATATGACATTATACAAGCATAAAAACATCACTGAAGAAAATGCATAAGAAAGAGAAGGAAAGGATAAGAGTAGAAAGATCTTACTGTCTCTGGTGTGTAGGCCTCGCAATGAGACTTGGTTGTTACCATTACGATGTCGGTCAAAGTGGTGGTTACAGTCCAGATCCATCAGGTGGTGGTGGGGATCCCAAAGAGGTGGTGGGGGGGAAGAGGGTCCTGAAGAAGAACTGGTTGGTAGTGGAGGGTGGGGGAAGGATGTCCTGAAGAAGTGGTGGGGAGAAATCCCACATCACACCACCATCTATTATGTATCATATCATACCCAGGTCCCTCCCCTGGTGCAGGGAGTTTCTACTGTATGATGTAGTGTTGCAGATCAGGGACACTTCTGGAGTCTTTGACACCTTCTAAGACGATAGTGCTGCCTGTTACACCAGTGCAGTTGAGTCGATTATGGCCCGTTATGGCCCTTCAGCAGAGATGAAAACCATCAGGCTACCTGTGAGTGTCCCAGTACTTCCCCAGCGGGGGAGTTATCACAGATGTGTTCACTTGAGTAAGGACAAAGAGACAGTTCCTGCCTCACAGAGTTTGCCTCTTCCCTTACCTCACTCAACAACCAGCTGTAGCCTGAGGTGTGTCGGCTGTGCCCACCCTCTGCACCTGAGCGGTTGCTTTGCACATTGGCAGCTTCCCCCCTGAATGTTTGAGCTCCCAGCATTCCAGTCTCTCTTCCAGTATCACTTGTGGACACACTCTTCTCCCTAGACCTGGGAAGATTAGGCAATAGTGTCTTCTTTATCTTAAGTTCCCATCACAGTCCAAATTCCAGTTATTAGGCATATTTGGGGAGGGGTGGGCTTTAGTGGTCCCAGATGGAGAGGTGTTTCTTTGCAGTTTGCTACAGTAGGCAAAAGTCCTCTGATGATTTAAGCAATGTTTAAGCCATTAACCATTTCAATCTGTCACAGTAGTCAAGAATATACAGACTGATGACATGAGGGCCATGAAACAATTCTCCTACGAAGACAGGCTAAGAGACTTGAGGTTCAGCAAGGAAAATTAAAGGCTCCAGGGCGACTGTATTGTGGCCTTTTAATTCTTTAAGGAGGGCTTAAAAGAAAGATGAAAAGAAACTTCTTACCAGGGCCTAAAGGGACAGGGCAAAGGGTAATGGTTTGGAACTAAAAGAAGGTAGATCAAGATTAGATATAAGGAAGCAATTCTTTACTGTGAGGGTGGTGAGGCACTGGAATAGGTTGCCCAGGGAAATTGTGAATGCCCCATGGCTGCAAGTCTTTGAGGTCAGGTTGGATGGGGTTTTGAGTAAACTGGTTGAGTGGAACTTGTCCCTTCTCCCTGCAGGGAGGTTGGAACTAAATGACCTTCAAGGTTCATTTCAACCCAAACCATTCTATAATTTTAGGATTTTCTCAAAATAAAATTAGAACAAATATTGTGAAACCTAAGCCAAATTCAAACAATTTCACTCACCTGTTATAAATTAAGAAAAATAAAATATAACGATTTAATTTTATGTTTTTGTGGTTTAAATTTAATTTTGGGTTAATGAGTAGGCAACCAGGTCATATAGTCTCAAATCTTCTATTCCACTTCCATGCATTCCAATTGAGAATAATCACAATGAAAATTAATTTGTATTTCTAACTAATTGGCCAGTTAATGGCAGCCGCTTTGAATACAAAGCGGGATTTTGCTTGCAGAAAAAATGGAAGTAGTTAACATCTGAAGCACTTGATATTTCAGTGGGAGATGATGGCCTATATGACCTCTCAAAATCACTTTGAGATGGCTGAAATAATAGATTATAAAAATCCCCTGGCCTTTGGTCCTTTCTGAGTGAAATATATGCTTTGAGTAATATTTTTAGAACAGGACTAAAAATTGCAATTTTGTAAGTTTGAACTTTTCAATAGGAGACAGCAGTTCTGTTGTTGTCATCCTGTGCATTTGCCTTATCTTAGAACTTAAAAATTCAAAAGCATTTCCTAAATTTAACAATAATATACCCATTATTAGAGCAAGGAAGTTTTACAGGAAACTCTTTTTGCAACTGTGAAGTACAGATTAAGATGTTGAGGAATATATTCAGTGCTGGCAACTTGGTGTGCAGCTGCAGGGGGAGAAGCACATGAAGATCTGGGTGGCTGGACCCTGAGGGAAGAGGCCATGAACAAAGGGAACAGGGACCTGGGGCCCAGCCAGGTGACTAGACACTCAGGGACATGGTAGGAGCAAATGATCCTGAGAGTTTTGTGCACTTAGACTGTGAGGTTATAAAAGCCCAGGGTTTCCTTCATTCAGAGTTGCTCCTTGGAGGCACCCAGCTCGAGTTGTTATTTTGTTATTTAATTATTGCACCAAGATTAAATTATTTTTAGGATTGTGATGTGTGAGACTCTTCTGTGGGAAACCTTGGGTCAAGCCGGTAAGGAATCTTGGTCTGACTGCTTGAGTTTGATGTGTGTAGCTGCAAAGGGCCTCGGTCCCAGCTCAGGTGGTGCAAGTGTGACTCTCAGAGTGGCTCCTGAGTGGTCAGATGGGGAAATTTCCTTAACGAAGAGAAATGTCACTACAGAAAATAGGATATATATCCTTTCTGCTCATAGTCTGTCAAATGGATTACGTTCAGGGCTATCTTTGTAGAAGGTGAAGTATCAAGCTCACCTCTACCATCATCCCTTGCACATCAGTTATGGGCCATTGCCTTATATTGACCTCTGCTTGATCTAATACTTATTAGCCAAAGGGAGAAAAGGGGATATAAGCACAACTACCAAACAGACAAACAAGAAGACAATTTAAAAGTAAAAAAAGTGAAATTCAAGGAAGTAGAATTACACTTTTCATAGTATTTTTATATCACTGTTAAAATCAATATGATGACCTGATTTACACATAATGGAAAGATATATCTTTTTTTTTCAAAATTCAAATTACTAAATATATACAATTGCTTTGGAATGATTTAGTGTCTAACATTTGCTAAGGTTGTTTACACTGAAAGAAAGATTTAGGGGGTATTAGAGTGATGTATCTATTACCTTGGGATGTCAGCATCTTGGCTGCACTGAAGTTCTTCTTATTGAGACTAATCTAAGCAAATGCAAATATGTTTTCTGAGTTGAGATCCATTCACAGTCAGTGGAAAAAAATAGACATGCAGGAAGACACTTAGAGTTCCTTTCCCCCTCCATTATCTTCAAAGGAAATTAGTAAGACAAGCTCTGGGTTAGGAGTCACCAACAGAGGTATATAATGTTATGTGATATTAATTCAAATATAGAATTTTACCATTAACCCTAGTGTAATGAGGTGTTTGTGTTGTATTTAAGCTTTTTTATTTCAGAAACATTGCTTGTGATAATGTTCCATATACTCTTATATTGAAAACTTGAAAAATAAACTTTATCATAGTTATAGCTGTTGAATAAATATAAAAATTACTTGAAAATTACAGGAATCTCCTGATTTTGGTTGGTGGGATTGTGTTTTTTTCTTTCCTTTTCTTTTTTCTTCTGTTTAATAAGACAAATAATATGGTCAAAAAAACCCTTTTCCATCAATTATTGGTGTAAACTCATGTGTATTGCTACTAAGTTCTGATAAACCATTATTTCTCCTCAGTAATATTGTGTTAGCTACAATAAGAATACAGTTCTTATGCCAGTGAAAACAACTGCTCAATGTAATATGTACTAAAGTTCATTTTTTAAAGCTTTTATCTCTGTCTTAGAATCATAGACAGCCAAACACCATAGTTTCAGTGAAGCGAAATTGCTGAGAAATGGGGCTAAGCACAGAATCATACTGGATTCCAATAACTTGTCCATTCAAAGGGTCATAATTAACTAATAAATTTAAGTAATAGTTTATTTCTTGCACTATTTCTTTTTTTTCAAATAATCCCATGCAGGCAATGTTAACAATGTATCTTAAGGGGATACATTTCTCACAATTAAGAGGTAGTAGGCACAAAACACAATTCCAAAGGAAAGCACTGGGAAAAACTGTTATTTCCACTGTGGTCATGAAGGTAAATTTTCAAAGCATTCATATGTATACACTTATCACATTCTATTGCCACGAATATGCTAACAGACAGAAAAATTAGATATTCAGCTTCTGTATAGATCCTGAATGTAATTTTCTTATACTTTCTATTGCTATGATTATGCAGCACTCTGCATTTAATTGCTATTGTTCTCTGCTGTGTTAGCAGTTCATCTGAAAAACAGTCAGTGGCAGCAGTAAAAAAGCATTGTGCAATAACCCAACATCAGTAACGTGGCAAGAAAAAAACACATTCGGTCCATGCTGAAACAGTTTTTGTAACAAAAGGAATTGCAATCCTAGTAAAAGTTTTCTACACTTTTCATACTGAGAACTCAAACATACTCACAATCCTTGCTACAGAAATCTCAATCAGACTTTTCATGCCTATCCATGTAGCAAATTCCAAATTCAGATGAGTTTAGATTTCCTTCTGGGCATACTTATCAAATATATTAAATAATGCCGCATTTCTAAAGTAAAACTCATGGTATTTTCTTATGATTGTAGCACTTTCTTTTCCTAATATTAAGAATGTAATGCCTAGAGATCCCCATGAATGTTGCTTTCTAAAGAGTAAATTAATGAGGACTTAAGTTTGCATGCCAAGCATGAAGCTCTGCTGTTAAGGGCCATAGTATGTAGATTTATACAAAAAATCTGAATAAAAATTGGATATGCCTTGATAACATCCAATCAACTAAAAATATTATTTCTTTTTGTTTGCTTCTAATGAACTCTTTCGTTCTCAAGCAAAACTACAAATTTCTGTGTTTCTGTGGTTTTGTTTGTTTGTCTAGGTTTTTTGTGCACCCAAATGCTGAAGGGATCCTTCCTGCCTCATATAGTCATGTACTTTTTATAAAAATGAGTAATGCCTTTCTAACATCATATTCATTATTAAAGCCATTAGTTAATGACATAAAGACTCATTCCCTTCTCCCACAAAAAGTCAAGCAAAATTTACAGCATAAATCTGTGCTTGTGAAGAATTAGACAGCTCTAGTCTTCATTTACAATCTCTGCACAGGCAAGACAGAGGATACGACTGCTTAATTGTGCATAGATAATGGATACAATAAAAATCCTATATGAAACTGCATGGGTCTTAAACAATTTAAATAGTTTTTAAGCTTTGTATACTATTTTAATACATTAAACTATTTAAAAGCCACATTTCTGCCACTACCTTCTTCTCTAATTTCTATTGACATGATTTGTAGATGATTGCTAAATTGTTTGCAATATGTTCCCAGATATTCCTTGCATAGAATCTCTTCTTTATTTCTCAGATAAATCAGTAGTAGTGGAGATTATTCTCCTGATGGCCTTAAAGTTCAAGCTTGATTTCAGTCTAGACTGGTATAACTGTAAATCTAACTGAAAACAATAATTTCTGATTAGTAACTAACACAAATTAATTTGAGGTCTTTGTCATATTCTCAAAAGAACTTTTAACCAAAGCACAAAGCCTGTACTATTCCTTGTTACATTCCTGGAAGAGAGCACTTAGTAAAGTCACACTTTTGGTTTCATTAGCCTCAGTAGCAACTTTGAGATCTAAAATAATTACTAATATTTTTTACTACTCTCTTTGACAAAAATTGAATTGGTTTCTGTTGCAGCTTCAGAAGCTTCTGATACTTTTCTTGACCAAGTCGGTAAAGAAGTCTCAGTTCTTGGCTTAAACACCTAAATTGCACAGAATGAAAAGGCAACAACGTATGTCATGGTTCTGATATCTTGGAATATGAGGCCTTTTATTTTTTGCACATGAATTTGCTCTCATAGCAATCAGAGGGACACAGAGAAAGTGTCAACTAAGGCCAGATAAGTTTCACTAGACTTCCTCACAACAGTGAACTACTTCCCCTGACATTGACCTGTGCTAACTTTGTCAACATTTTTTTATGTCACTGATTATGCAGAAGACTTTTTCGAGGAATTTCCGTTATTGCAATTGGAACTATGTCAAGTACAGTTTTTAAAATAACCTTATTATTGAACGGCTTTTGCAGTCTAATAATTTTAACACTTCAAATTTTAGAAATAATTTTGATATTTCATAAACCTAATGATTGACTACTGTTATCTGGCTAATGCCTACGTCAATACAAAATTGCAAACTAAACTGTAAACGTATTCTAAACAGTATAAATATGTTAATAAAATTGACTGCAGTTGTCCTGTGAGGGACATTCTTATAAATGGAAAGTTAACCCACATGGTATTACTTGATAGATAATACATTCACATTTTATGTGAAAACATTTGTTTCCGGAAAGTTGACAGGATCATGCTGAGAGGAACCAATTTAATTTCTATCTATGCTGTAACATTATAAGATGGCCATGTGTAGGAGGCAGCTAAGAAACCGGAGAGGACCCCTGTCCCCGGGGAGACTTTGCCTGACAGCCAAACAGGACTGGGCTGCAAGCCATCCCCTTGCAGGAGGGGCAGATCCCCAGATGCCCGGGAAAAAGCACATAAAAGCAGTCGGCTGCACCACAAGGGCTCCACCATGTTTTAGCTTCTTTGGAGGGAGAGTTCATCCGCAGGTTCAGCTCGGGCCCTCCCCCCACTCGCTTTTCTCTCCCTGCAGTCCTGCTCCTTCCCTGCCTCTGCTCCTGTCCGCACCCCCGACGCAGCCCATCGCCGTGATGACCTGCTCCACCACTTCCCTGCTGACGCGGCGTTCTGAGCCACCAGTCGCCGTGNCCCTGCTCCACGCCAACGAAGAGTCACACAGCCCACCACGGGTTGAAAGCCGCACCGAGCCACATGGATGCCACAGCTTGCAGTGCGCTTCGAGCAGGCGCTGGCAGGGCCCCCGGGATTCTGGTGGTGAGGTTCTGTGCATTTTTTCCCCTTTCTTTCTCCCTTTTCTAGCCCCTCTTCGGCAGGGACATTTATTAATAAACAGTTCTCAGATGTAATATTTCTGCGCATGCACTTGATTTTCGTCTGTGGAATCTATCAAAATGTAACGAATGAATTCACGAGCTGAAATTTCAGCAGCATAATATTGAACATTTATTAGTAGAGCAAAGGCAAACACAGCACTGGGCGCTCAGCAATATTGCCGGAGGCGCGATTCCATTCATTTTACTGTGAACTTAAGTACCTTCTCAAACTGTTACATATTCATTAAGCCCAGAAAATAATTTACACTTCACTCAACTCTCCCCTCCCGATCCCTGCCCCCTTCCGCCAGCACGATGCTGTCCCGGTGTCACGGCATGGCCTTGCCTCCGGGAAAAAGCAGTGGCCACAACCTTCCCAGAAGCTTCACGCTTGCCCAGCAGTACCTCGGTGCGGTGTGCGATATCCGGTGGGAAAGGTACAGTGCCGTGCCCTCCCTGGAGTCCCTCGCAGGTTCCAAGGCTCCCTGAGCCTTGCTATCCTGGGTGCAGGCTACCACCTGTGGCCAGTAACTCCAAGGGGGGCCGTGAAGCCACCACATGTACACCCGCTAATCCCACCAGCGCAGATGGTTGCGCAGGCAGTTGCACAGTCGACACCTTAAGATGGGGATAAAGAGGCAGAGATGGACTCTCCTTATGATGTTCCACAGAAGGTGTTTATTCTTGGAGGGTCAGGGAAAGAGAGCCAAAAGGACAGGGGGGCACGGGATTATACACCAAACCAAACGGGTGGTGAGAACACTGAGGGCCAATCACATTAGGGTCAGGGGCAGGAGAAAAGGCAGGGTAGAAGTACACAAACCAATAGGGGTAGGCGAGGGAAGGAGTAGGGGAACAAAGCCTATGGGGCATCGAGTGAGGGAGAACTTTCCAGAACATAACGATATATAGAACATAGACTGACAAGGATAAACCAACTGAATGGGGGAGCATACTACTCCAAGGCCTGGGTGGGAGAGACTTTCCTCCTTACCACAATCAGGGGGGAGATCCTGGACCTCGGAGCCTTTACTTAATACAACACCTGGGCTCCCTGGCCCCACTGGCTCCTCAGTCACTTGTGTGGCTGGGCTATCGACCGCAGCATCTCCAGCTGCAGGCCAAGCCACCACCATATCCCAAGTCCTCTGGATCATCTCAGAATTGAAGGCAGACATCCCCCTCCAGTGTCTCCTCAGTTCCAACCTAATTTTTAGTTGACAATTTCTTTGGGAGGTGTGAGTTTTGATGAGATAACAGACTTCCTGGGATGCATGTGTTTCATCTTCTTTGTTTCTTTAGGATGTTCTGATCTCTGGCTCTGTGGTTTATCAACTTAAAAGACATTTATTACAATGTGTTTATTAGTACGTTTCCCAACCTATTACAACTATTTCGAAGTTACGCTTCATCCTAACCTTGTTTCTATTTAACCATATTTTACCTTAACACTATTTCTGCGTAGTACATTATCACTTGTAAATGCTAAATTCATATATGTGAAAGCCAACATTTATCATTCATCCATTTATCACAAAAAGAACCATTCCCGACTCCCTCTGTATCGGGACGGGACACATACTTCGGCTGTTTAGGGTAAGCCAATGTCCACTACATTCTAATTTTTGTTGGTTTTTTTTCGTTAAGTGTAATTTTCCAGTAAATTCTCTGGGAAAAGACCCTTTAAAAGTGATTTCAAAGATTTTTTAAATGGCCTGCTTTTTCAACCAATGGTTATACCCAAGATAATTTCATTAGTTACTTACACTAGTTGGTGGACCAAGATATTTGCAACCTCATGAACATGGCAAATACAATGAATATATAATTTCACACCATCTACCGTTAGCTATTTCTCATTTTTTTCTGCCTCAGAACCATCTGATGTCTGTTGGCCAGTGTTGCTTAAGATCCTGCTATAGAAAAATATGCAACTGATAAGAGACTGTGAGAAAATTATAATTTATTTCTGAAAAATTGATATGTTTAATTATAGTGAATAACTACATCTAGTAATTCATGAAGACACTAATATCACAAATTGAATTTTTTGTCTAGTTCAAAGAGATAAAGTAGTAAGCAAATAAATGAAATTACTCCTCTCAGCTATGTGTTTCCAGCCAATGTTTTTTTCTGTGACATTTGGTTATTGTAGAGACTAAAAAAAAAGAAATAAAATTTTTTTTCTGCACTTCTTGCAGATCTGTATTATATCCTTTGTTGAACTGAACAAATAGAATTTCAAGGCTCTAAACATGGAAAATTCTACTTAAAACAATTCATGTTGTTAAAAATGAACTATTATTTACCTCTAGCAAGGAGACATGAATTTGGCACATATTTGGGTGAATAAAATCATTAATTAGTAATACTTAGAAAAGAAAAAAAGACAAAAACCATTTGGTTGGGGGTTTTTTTTGGTTGTAGTAATGTCTTTATTTTCACTGCACTATATCAAAGTCTTGAGGGCACTACCAGGCCTGACTGTTTCCATTCAACCTCCCTGCAGGCTATCAGTCCCTGGCCATGATCCCACACCCCTTTTATTCCCTCTAGGAGCCAACAGTCCTTGCCTCAGTGATGCAAGAGCACTGACAGTCTCCAGCTCCCCACAGCCCTGCCAAGCCCTGGGCCCTGCCCAGCTGGGCACACCTGTGGGTCCATGTCCCAGCCCAGATTTGGCACATTGCTGTCTCCAGGGCAGTGCCCAGTGCCCAGCACAGGGGCTGTCCTGGTGCTCTCTGTCCCATCCTGCTCTCCCGCTGGGACAGTGGGAAAGACTCTGGCTGCCCAGCCACGTCCTGCTGCCCTTGTGGGGAGCCTCTGCAGGTCCAGGGAGCTGCCAGGCTCCAGTACACAGTGACACAGTAGAAAATATTCTCTATTTTTTTCTCAGAGAAATTATCTTTATTTGCAGTCTGAACCAGTCTTGCTCCAATTTATGACTCTTCACTCTCATCCTCCCTACGGGCAGCTCTGGGAAAAGCCTCGTTCTAGTTTGGTGACTGCACTGAAAGCTGTCCCTTTTCCAGGATGAGCAAGCCCGGAACCCTCAGCCTCTCAGCAGAACTTGCTTCAGTTTATTGGTGTACTAATGTATTTCCAGCATGATATTCCCCCCTGCAATTAAGAATCTTCAAGCATTCCCACCCTGAAAGTACAATCCACAGAAAAAAAAATTGCAGTAACTAAACTGCTAACCGTGCATCCAAACATGGGCTGTAACAATGCAGAGCTGGTATAGAAAAGAAATCAGATTTCATCTGTCACTGGTAGGCAATAACATCTGGAATTCTGGTTGAAAGATCTGAGCCTGATGCAGCTTGAACTCTGTAAATGTGCACTGAATTTCTCAATAAATCAATTAAGTAAAAACCCATAGGGATTTTTTGTTTGTGTTTTTGGGAAGGGTTTTTTTAATTACAGATCTGTCGTGGTTTTAAGCCCGGACAGAGACGAAACATCACACAGCCACTAGCTCATCCCTTGCTCTCTTCTGCCCCACACCCAGGTAGAATGGCGAGGAGAATCGAAGTAACAATTGTATGTTGAGATAAGAATAGTTTAATAACTGAAAATAAAGTAAAATACAATAATAATGATATCATCATCATTATCGTCATCTTCATCATAAAAGTCCTAAGTGGTACACAATGCAATTGCTCACCACCTGCTGACTGGTGCTAGAACCCCTTTCCCAAACCCAGAGCGGCTGCCCTTCTGTGTAACTCCCCTAGTTTAAATAACCAGGCTTGATATTCTTTGGTGTGGAATAACCCTTTGGTCAGTTTGGGTCACCTGTACAGGCTGTGCTCCCTCCCAGTTTGGGCGTTTTCTTTTTTTTTTTTTTTTTCTTTGAGGACCACCTCGTAATTAACTGTGTCTGAAAGCATTGCTTAATATTAGGAATGTATTTGTCTTAGCATCATCTGAACTTTTCTCTTTTATTTCCTATTTTCTCTTTGTCTTCTTTTCCCTTTTTCTTCTTTCCTTTTTCTTTTTTACTTTTACTTTTTTCTTTTTACCTCTTTTTTTTTAAGCAGATATGTTTATTGTATTATTTAAAGTAAATTTAACAGACTATTCTCTTCATTATAGGAGCTCTATTCATACCTCCTGTAAAGGACTCTATTTCTGTCTTTCCTTACTCTCAGTTTCTCTGTGAGACCAAAATAAAGCTTGAGAGTTATGAGGAACATAACTGGTTTTGCAGTAGACTTTATTTATTTTCTTCTAGGGACAAGCACAAGTCTGTGGAACAGTGCACTAGATGTGCAGTGCCATTCTGCAATTGCAGTACTCCATGTATTAATTTACCCTTCCAGAAGATTAGAATCTTGTCCAGAAAAGTTGTTTGGTTTGGGTTTGTCCTTAAGATTGGATTTCATTTACTTTCTTTTCAATTTGTTTCCCTTTTAAATATATTACAATAGTTATGGGTTTTGTATGTTCAGAGAGTCTCACTTCCCCCTCTTATTCTTTTCAAAGTGAAAGAGAATGAGATTCTTTTCCCTTCCATCATGCACAAATTTTTTTAAGTTTTATCTTTCTTTCTCTCTAGAATCTTAGAGCAAAGATCAACAAAATCAAAAATCACTGCAAATTGCTACATGCTATTGTTGCTTGCTTTAAAAGCTATCTAAAATGGAATCTGACATAATAAAGTTAACAGATATCATCCAAGTCATCTCTTCCTCTGTTTTAGCACATGTAGTAGAATAATGCTGTGCAAAAAAATTTGTGACAAGCCAGTAAGCAATAATGCTCAGAGAATTTTAGATGGATAGAACATTAGTGATAAAACCACTTAGGAGCAGAGAAGCTACTGAGACAAAGAAGAGAATCCTGCTTCTACAAAAATAAGCTAAAGAGCAGGACACATATAGATTAATGTTATTGTGCGTATGCTGATTAAAATGGGGTATTTTGCCAATTAAAAAGATTTATGACCAGGACTGAAGCTGCCACTTTTGTTGATAATTCACAAAACCAAAATAATTTATTCCCCTCAAGTCTACAACTTGTTCAACTCTGTAGGACAAACAAGTATTTGCATGTTTTTGTCAGAATAGGAAAATTCAGATTGTCAGAGAAGCGAAAATGGTGGTTCTTTGTACAATACATAATTTACTTACTAAGTGAGTATAAAACACACAAATGTTTAATCAAACTGGTTTTTGCAATTCCAGATGAAACGAAACAAAGAAAACTGAAAAGTTTCCCCAATAAATATTATGATAAATAGAAATAAAGAAGAATGCATTCTCAGTATTTTCCTATTGAGAACCATTGCTTTTCCTGTTGCAAAATCAAACGGAGGGATAAAGTTTATGCTTTAAAATAACACATAGCTTGTAAATGAAACTAAATCCTGACATGTTTCGAACCCAGTAAAGAGTTCAGCAGATAGCAAAAGATTATTGTAAAACAATTTTCACTGGGTTTCTGACAGTCCAGGAAAAAGCAGAAAATAGAAAATGAAATAATAAAAAGTTGTAGATGGTTGAAAGTGCAAAAGGGTGACACTGGATGGAGTGTCCTCGGGCAGAGGATACTCAGCGTCCTTTCTGCCGACGTCCTTGCCAAACTGACGCCGCAGCTGCTGCAGATAGATCTCTGTGCTGGCTCCTCGTAGGAGGAGAAGCACCCCAACCTGCTAGATGGTTAAGTGAGCGCCGCCCAGAGATAAAGAACTGAGAGGGGTCTTCCATGTGGGTTCCGGAGAGTTTATTCAGCGAAGGGTCCAGGGATGAAAGACAAGGGGAATGGAAGGGTCCAGGGTTTTTATACTGGAGGGAAAAGGGGCAGAGGGAAGGGAAACAACCAGTGGGATACAAATAGAAAGGAGGGACCAACCACACAACAACCAATGGGAATAACAAGGAGGTGGGAGCCAGAACTTGGAGCCAATGGGGCGTCGAACTATACAGAACATTCTGGAAAGGGGAGGCGGCTTCAGACCTCTGTACCGCCCTCCGATCCGCCCTCCGATCCGCCCTTATCCAGCCATTGGAGGGCTAGGGTCTGATGGGCATTAGACTGCCACAGCCCATGGATGGGCTGGGCCACTGCAACAAAAGGGGATAGAAGAAATTCAAAGCTATCTTGAATAAAGGAGTACCTGGCAGTGTTAAATGGATAACTAATGCATAGCTATTAGAGTTGTGAGAGTCTATGATACTTCTTATTCCATTACTCTACTTAAATTGATCACAAATAGTTCAACCTAGCAAAGACAAGATTACTGTATGTATTTTAACAACAACAAAAGAGGATGGAAATGATCCAGAAAGCTGCACTCAAAAAAACAGACTTTGCTGATGAACTAAATTAATTTTTGGTGGGTGAGGGATATTTCACTCTAGTGACATCACTCAAGAAAAGCAATTCCTTGGCCAAAAGAGGCTATACTTCTGAATCTCTGTATTTTGAAATAGGGCATTAACTATGCTAAGTGTTATGAAATTTTACATACTCCTGTATAATTGATGTCTCGCTGCACATGTATGATATTATTGAAATACAGTATTTCACCTAATCAAGATGATTGTCTGACACAAGTTCAAAATATGTATTGTTCTATTTTGAGCTTCTATTTATAAGTCAGCCCAGTTGGACTCAGGGTAAGAAGTCAAACCAGTTTGAATTGATATTGTTTTAGAGCGACAATGTTTAAAACATCTTACAAATGACTTTTGAAAGTTTTTGGACAATAGAGCATCTGATTTCTGATAATGTGTATTTCCCTGGCTTAAATTTCTACATATAGAGGTATGCATAGAGACATTTTACCTGTACAAAAGGATTTGTCGCTGTATACCTGGTCCTATTTTTATATATAAAGGTGCAAAAGTAAAGTGTTTTATTTTTTCTCCTACATAGAAGTAAAATATCTTCTAAGAAATTACTGAATAAGTCAAGATTACTCTTTTTGCTATATGTTCTTTAAGTATGCAATGAAAGGGCAAGCATACTAGAACATACAACTGATTTTGAATTAACGTAATAAAAGTTTACACATAACTGAACAACATGTTGAATAAGCAGTTCAGGAATTTCAGAAATAAATGAAAGAAGTTAATATAACTCCTATAATCTATTGGTCAGTGTGTGGCAGCAATTTATCACAATAATTTTATTTCCCTGAGCTGCAGGTGTGAGACTAGTAGGGTTTGAATTTCACCTTGTTATAAGGAAAGACAAAAAAGAACCTCTTCTACCTCCTCAAAATCTGTCAAACAATTAGATGTCCAAACAGTTGTACTTATATCACATAGATTGTTTGTCAAACCGTCATGTATACCCTTAAAGAATATCCAAGTGAGACTGAACAATGATGTATTTTTCACTGATGGAAAAAGCAACCCCCACAAAACAGAAAACTGACAACAGAAAAAACAACCAAAAACAGCCAACAAAAACAACCCCCAAAAAAGCACAAACTCTGTGTATTCTTCAAAAATGGTAAAATGCTTCCATGCACTGCAGTGAAATAGTCACATTGTTTAGATATCTGTCCAAATATAATGCCACCTTTTACAGTGTTCAGAGATTTCTTCTTTTAGTTAATCACATATAATGCTCTAAACATAATATTTTTTGCTACTTTCTGATGAACAAAAGAAGAAAGAACACTCTCTTTACCTCACACCTTCACTTCCAGATCAATTTTTTACAGGAAATAACTTTTTTTGCCCCGGGAGAAACATTCACTTTTCAAAGACAATATCATGTTGTCAGCAAATCTTTTTTCGTTTAATGGAAAATCCCTACTAAATTTGGGCTTGAGATTTATGAAACAAGTCTTGTGTCCTTGTGATGAGTTTCATGAGAAAGAGATACAAAAGACACTAATACTTAAAATCTCAAGGTGGAGTCTTAATTCTTCATGGAATTCTTTTGGTTTCAGTAGGCTTTTTAGCAAATGATATAGTCATATACTGCAAGGCTGTAGTCATACATTGCTGCAAGGCAACAACACATGTCATTTTTATACTAAAATTTAATCCAGTAGCAGGTGAACTGGAGGTAACTGCTTTAATCCTGCATCTGTCATTGAAATGGTACTTTTCCTTCAGCTGTCTGTGTGACCATTTTTCAACATCTCTGCTCCAGAGGATTATTTTGTCTGTACTTAAGACTTTTGTTCAGAGAGGTTTGTGTATACCTTGCAATGTTTTTTTCTTTGTTACTGCCATATGTAAATTTTCATTTATATTTTAGTGCATTGAAATATTTTCATAGTTTCAAAAAAGAGAAATATTTGAAGTTATGTTAAAAAATAATCCGCTAGGTAAGTATACACCTATAGATGGGCTATATACCTGAAGCTGGCCTTAAGGCTAACAAAAAGAAACAAGGAAATAGTATCTAACATATGTAAAGGTCACAATATACGGTAAATTTGGTTGTAACCTGGAGCTGTAGGCCAATGAGAAGTGTAAAATTGTGTTAGCAAACACATTAAAATAATCCCAAGTTAACCCTTGAGGGCTGAAGGAGAAACCAGCAACATGAACATCATATTCCTCCTGGTCAAGGACTCCAGATGCTGACAATTCAGCATAACCCCCCCTACTGTGTGAAACCACAGATCTTAGGGCCAGTGGAGCAGGGGAAGAGTGAGCAGAACACCAGGAAAAGGGGTAGAAACTAAGAATTCTGTGTAGGACAATTTTAGTTTCATCATTACCCTTTTTTTTTTAACTATTAGATCTGGACTAATAATGATTAGACTCTAGAGATTTCAGTTATAGTAACACTAAATTATTGATTTTATTTATATCCAAGATGTGCTTCCTTTTTGCCTATAAACAAGATTTTGAGCATAGTATCCTTCAGGACCTAATTCACTGCATTCAATCTCTTCTAATTACTACTGCTGACCTAGTGGAAAAAAGGTAAGTAGAGCACTGCTAATTAGTATAATGTTAACAAGCAAAATCTTACTTAGGGGGAAAAATTTTTGTTTAAATCTTACAGCTACATCAGATAAAAGATAGAGTTGTCTTTCTATTGAAAAATGACACATTTACAAAATCTACATGGAGATTCCTTTCACACCTTCTGCCATAGAGAATAAATCTTATTTGCTAATTTTGTGTGCCAAAAAAGGGCAAAAAATTATATTTGTATGGTGCAACCCCACAGTTCTATATAAATAACCATAACAAACAGTCTATGCACAATAAGGTATTTGACGCCAACACAGTGACATATTTCAGAGAAATTCAGGCCTGGTGTGACAGCAGGGGCCTTGAGAAGTGGAGATAGAAGCTGTGGCCTGTGGATAACAATCCACAAATTGTTGAAAGCTTCATGCTCTGTAGTCTTTCTGGTGTGTTATAATCATCTACTTTTATGGAGAGATGAAAGGCAATGCTGTTCTTGAATTAATGTGAAGAACTGCAAGTATCTCAGTATGATCATAATACAGAAGAAAGGTCATAATAAACATTAAGTTAATAAACAATTTAATTAAACACAGGATGAAAAAGAAAAATCTCTGTAAGTCTGGTGGAATAGTCCTCTAACTTCAAGGAAAGCTCAGCATTGAATTCATCTTGAGATCCAAGTTACAAAAATTTCTACTATGTAAAACTTTTTCAAGTTTTCACCAATTTTGAGTTACAGGGGAGAAACGTGGTAATAATCCAGTGGCTAATTAAAAGCCACTGCTCTGCAGTCATATGATATCTATATTCTAAATAATAAGGTATTAGAGAAGATCAGATATCAGATGGCTCAACAGAGTAATGAAACTAATAGTGTCAAAATAAAAAAGGAAATAAAAGAAGGTCAATTAAATCATACAGCAAAAATAATTTTAAAAATTGTCAATATTAGACTCCATCTTTACTACAAGAGACATTCAAATATTCCAAAACAGTGATGAGCTTAAGTCTGAGCTTAAAAAAAAAAAAGAAAATATTCCAAGACCAGGTAGATTAGTTAGACCACAATATTTCTTTGACCAAAATATGTCTCAGACATTATTACTGTTCATTTTAGCATGATAGCCATTTCATCAATGTATGAGAAAATGACCGGAAGAAATTGGAAAAAACCACAGTCCTGAGTTCAGAAAAGTCCTTCATGTCTTGATTTATCTACATTTCAAACACTCTGGAGGTTATACTAAAACAGGTATTCAGGGCATATTTTTGCTTGCTCTGAAAGTTTCAGGCTTGTGGGCTTGCACTCTCCCAGAACTAGTATCTGATCTTATGGGCAGCTTTCAGGAGTGAAACAGCAAGTGTATACTAGACTGAGAATATTAAGACAACTGTGCCTCAAGTTAAAGCATTTTGTGTTCACTTGCAAAGGAGCATTAACAGAGAGATACACAAAGAGCTACTCCACAGAAGCTGCTATGGCAATTTTTTCCTGTTGAGAAGTCTTTAGTTTTTCTTTCCTTCAGCTCCATATCCTTTAGAACATTTTCTGTCCCTCAGGGGTATATTAAGGGTGAGTTTATGAAAAGGCTTTTATTAGTGCAGGTTATATTTGTACCTTAGGCCTGTGTGCACAATGCACATACTAAATATATCTTTGATAACTGATGTACAAACTGATAAGGAAAAAATAGCCCTCAAAAACCAGAATAGCGGCTAAATGTTAATTTTAGCATTATGAACATCCATTATTCTCATATATATTATGTTTACACAAGATTGTGGTTTATAGTGTAAATCCATGGCTATTTGTACCACCTACTATCTTTTCTCTTTATGCAATCTTTTTGATCGTTACATAGCATAGTAGTTCTGTCTTGGGGGTTTTGATCTGTCTCTTTGACCAAGACCAAGCTTGAAAAGGTTCTGAGTTCCAGCAGCACTTTATATACAGGCATATCTGTTTAGATTGTATGGGAAGGGGAAAGGGTGGCAACTTCTTCATTTGGTAGTGTAGATATGGAAAGGTATTTTCTATGTGATTTCAAAACAGCATTAAGATATCCAAATTCTTATTAGCTCAGGGAGTGAAATAGCACAAGCATGAGAAGTTTCCCCAGATACCCCTTGGAACAGATTTTTTTCTTCAGCCATTGTTACCAGGTCACTGTTTAAATTATAAAAAATACATTAGTAAGACATATCAACTTTTCCACAATAATGATCACATTCTTATGCTCTCTATTATTTCTCTTTGATAATGTCTTACTGCTGCATGATTGTATTGTACATGGCAATCTCTATTTCCTTCTCTGTGAGAGTGTTATTGCATTTCACTTTGCGGTATTTTACATTTCCTCTGTGTAACTATATAGGAATTTAAAAATGTGTATTTCTGTTTTCCTTGAAAGACAAGTGTTTCCACATCCTTTGCAGAAAATAACAATTGAATGTTTGCACTAAAAAGTAGCATATTTTTAAAGAACTCTTAGTATGCTTGGTGTTTTAAACATGTTTTAAGGTGATGGCAAACTTTACATTTCTTCAATAAGTCTAGATATAAGTACATGTATATGTACATGTGTGTGTGTTTACACATATATTTGCAATCTGAAATGTATACACTAAAGTATAGCTTTAGGCATTAAACTTATTCCCAAATCTTCGAACAAGTTTTGTAGCTTTCATATTCTTTTCTCTTGTTTCACCTTCCAGGTCTTTATTTTTAGTCTGCTATTTGGAAAAAGCTACAAATTTGATAATAAAGAGGTCATTAAGATGAAGAATGAAACTGTTTGGATAAAATGCTGCTAAACACTAATTGAAAAAATAATTGCAGTAGAGTACCAACCTGAAAATTAACTTGCTTTTCCTTGTCTCTAAAAATTACAATAATCATACAAGTTACTGGTATTCTATGTAATATTATAATTATTATCAAAGAGAAGCATAATGAATGTCATATCACAATCTAGTCATAAATGTATCTAACAGATTCTAACTTTTTAGTTTATTCTTTGACTTGCCTTGCTTTTCTCCATGTATTATAAAATATTGAGGTGTATGTAGAGGCACATTGCTTTTTGCATGTAGAACTAACACAGGAATGATAAATAAGTTAGTTTTTGAAGAATTATGCTTTCATCTGCAGAGGTGTTAATAACATAAGATTACTTACCAAATTGGGAAGATTCCATCACAGCTATGTGAAATATTGTTGTTTGAACAGAAAAGAAGACCTTGCATTCCATACTTTGTCCTTTTGAAATAAGTGTTTAACATTGCAATATCTGTTACAGTTTTTCACCACCCAAACACAAATTTAAAATAATATCAGGTTAAAATATTTGACAAAACTTTGGAAAATCTGCTTTGCTGCAAACTTAGAGCTTCAGTGAGGCCAAAGTTAAACAGCTGATGGGTTAGAAGTAGGTTATTTTGGGATTTTTTTTTTAAAGACGCATTTGGGTGTAACACAGTAATTGGATTAAATTCAAAGTTATAGTCCAGAAAATTATCCCAATTGCCATTTTATTTGTGATGTACTTAAACTCCATATTGTTCACTTTTTGTTATGTGGGCTTTGTCAGGCATTTGCACTTCTGTTTTTGTGCATATATGAAAATCCTAATAATAATACTACTGTTTAGTTTGAAGCTTATGTCATGACTAAACTGCACCTCCCTAATTCCCCTGAGGATACTCTCACACTGACACTGAAATTATGATTTCTGCAAATCTAAGTTAAATTAGCTAGTGCCTAAAAAAGTACAATCTTATTCACAATGCTCCTTGTGTCTATAGGCCTGTATTTCTCCCAGTTTCCGAACTGAAATGTGAATTGTTTTGCAGGGTGGGTTCCTGCAGCCATTAAGTCATGGTATAAAATGCTCCCACTCAGGCAATTGCCACCTAATAATGTAAAGTTGTTTGTAAAGAGGAGTCACCACTGAAGGCACAGACTTAAAATAGCTACTGCTAGATAGCTTTTATTTTTTAGTATGAACTTTGTGGGAATACTCTGAATAGGTAGTTATAGGAAATGACAATAATTTAGTTTTCTGAACTGTTGATGATCCTACCTAGAATAAGGCTTAAATCACTTAAATGATCAGATTTGAGAGCTAATGTCCTGAGTATGAGAAGAAGACAATTCCTATTTTGGAATAGCTTGACTCTGTTACTGACTAATTTTGATAAAAATTGACGTTCTTTTTATTTAAAAAAAGAAAAAAAAAGTATTTATTTCCCACAGTTTAATAATTTATCACTTGTATAATAATTTGCCAAATAACATACTGAGTCATGTGACTTAACAGCATCTGTGATAAATAGCAATCATAAATAAACTTAGGGTCTCAGTCATAATAAACACATAGTAATTTGGTGTGATATGCAGTTATTGTAGACTTGTTAAATGTTAATGAGTTATAAGCAATACCACCTTGATTTCAGGGACAGAACAGAAGAATTTCCTATGATTTAGGCGTGAACTATACTGTTATATATCTACAGATGCTAAGCCAGTATGCAAAAAACTTCACAATCAGAACAATCAACTATTTCCTGGCTTCATCTGTGTATCATTCACATCCTTCTTTGAATTAGATCAAAACTGGGATCACACTCTTCCATATTTCAAGTGAGAGCTAAGACATGTTAAATTTCATCTATTGTACATGACTACAAATTTGTGTTTAACAGTAACAAGTTCAATATGAGGAAATGAAATCTGACTTTCTCCTTAATCTCTCATTTTCAAACTGTGTAGGATTAAGCATCAGAGGACAGGCAGTCATTTCTTGAATCTAGAAAGAATCCACATTGCTTCTTAGATTTGACTGGAAACTTATCTGTGAGAAGATCGTATATACTGAAGCAAGTGCTCAAAATTTTCCTGGAAAATCTACCAGAAACACTTAATTTCAAGTGAAAGATGTTTCAACCGGATGCAAAAATATGACAAAACCATCCTTTCAGCATAGACTTCACACTTGTATCTGGAGACCTCTAGTTGTCTTCTTCAGCTGTCTGTGAAATTGTGGTCCATCACCATTGCTGTACATTTGTTGCATTTTTAAATTCATTAACAGTAACAGATTTTTATTGGTCAGATGTGTTTTATTAAAACTTTGTTAAAGAGTGTAAATATCTTAAAATAGTCAACAAGGTAAATCAGACCATTGATATCTCATTTTCAACCACATAGTTAAGTTCACATTTTAAACTGAGAAGTTCTTTTAGTGTAAGAGTCATCATTATTCGAGAAGATTATTACATGAACTTCTCCGCTATATTTTTCCATTGGAAATGATATATACTTACCCTAAATTCAAACTAAACTGATCATCCAGAAGTATTCTCTATCAGTGAAAGAGGCTATTGGCAGATTTTACCCTTCTATACTGACTATTGTAGTACTTTCCTCCTAGCTTCCTATTAAAAGGTTTTAATGTATTTCTCTGACCAAATAATAGACTTTCTATCTTCCTAATTATTGTACAGTTGACACAATATGATGAATGTATGACTGGTCATCTTCTACTCTTTGACAGAGCTGTTATTTTGAAATAAGGTCAAGGTGCCATATGATAGTGTAACTCAGCATTCAACAGCTTATCAGGAGCTTTCTAGGAGATGTATACAACAGTATCATGTCAATCTATTTAAAATACTTAGAAATTGATTTTAAAATACGGAAAACTTTATTGTACTCAATGTAGTTTCAAAAATTCTGACTTGCCCAGCAGTTAATACATGTCTAGGCTAAGGATGTTGCCGTTCACTCGCTACTAACCATTATATTTGTTTGGATTTTGCAGAAACCATTGCCATTTGAGATCTGGTTTTGAGAAAGCATCCTATTAGACCTTGTGAAGAATGTGACTTTCATCATAGACAAGGTGGGAAAATTACCTACTAATTTTGGTCAAAAACAAATGAAAAAGTTTTAGTTTATGGTTACCTGCTTCAGTTCTTTTCTGAGGAAACACCTGATATTTGAACACTGCAGAGAAGGACAAGTTATACAATTGTGTCTCCTAAACAAATAAAAAGTATTATGTTCTTAGGAGAAATTCTGTATGCAGCAACTATTGGTCCCATCATCAAAATTACACCATCATTTGTGGTTCTTTTACAGAATTATGTTAGTGTTTACCTTTCTTTGCTGGTTGAGATCTTGAAGATCATATGATTTCATGGCATGTTCTCTGCTGGAAACAGAGCATTTGTCATTTACCAAAGATTTGAGTGTAAGGGTCACACTTTATAAGTCCTTCTAAATTAAGTTAACTACACTAAGCAGCAACTATGTGTAAATGTTCCCTTGTTACTAATTCTGTAACACCCATCATCTCTTACTATTACACCTTTAGAGAGCAGTATTATCTTTACCCCAGATTGGTCAGAGTTAAAATGTATGAGTCTATATGCAAATATCTAGTGAAAAGGAACCCCCATCAGAAAAGATGGTAACATAATTGGTAAATGAGACAAGCAAGAGCATGAAAACAGAGAAAGGCAACAATTTAGAGAAGCAAAAAATGAGGGAGAAGTAAAAGAGTTCAGGAACTCTGTAACTCAGTCAGTGAGAGGGTTAACAATTAACTAACACGTCATAAGGCTGTGTCATATTCATATGTCAGGTTTTAACATATATGCTATATACCAGTGAGTTCTTGCAGTGCATTATATTTATATAAGAATATGTATTTGTGCCTCTTGAGTGTTCCAGTTATCCTGGTTATATGAATAGCAAACAATTCAGTCACACCATCATTTAGCTTTCAGATATAATGAAGTGGTAATAGACCTTCCTAGCTATGAGAACATTTGAGTTTATCTGTCTAATTACAATTTTTTGAACCGTATTCATGAAAAACTAATCATTGTGACAATAGTCTTCTGGAAATTATACTGTAGAAGCACAAAATGCAGGCAATTTAATGTTTGCTATGGTTCATCAAATTCAGACTCCTCATGCATAACTTGGTCACATTTATTTGTGCACCACAGGGGTGTAACTCCGACAGGGAAAGCCAGACTTAGAATGTGCTTCACAAAAAGATGTTGTTCCCTTGGCAACTAATACGGTACTAAATGTTCCGACAGGTAGCATATCTCACAACATTGAAACATATCGTTCTTGTTGCAGAAAATGCATGCAACCCAAAATCCCATACTAAAACTGAATGCAGTAGATGTTCCTTTATATTTCATCCAAAAATGCTTGTCTTGCCCACATAAAGTTGTCTCCCATTTTTCTGCCCCTCTGCCATTTCATAATTGATTTTTTCCCAATAGATTCTTTTATCTAGTGTATCAGTCTTTTCCTCCAGTTATTTCTTCCTGTCCCTTAATTTTCTGTTTCCAAGGTTCTTGTCCTCTGTTCCCCAAATGCATCTCAGTTTCTTTCTCTTTTCATCTGAGCTGAGGGACTTCTTAGGAAAATCTTTCCCTTTGAATTTCAGTTGCCTTCCATTGCCATTCCAATAATCTTTAATTTAGGCTGAAGAGCAATTTTTGGTGCCAGCATTTGATCTGGGTTCACGGGGCCAGCTGGGACTAGTTTGTTGTGCCCAGAATCCTATTTTACAAAGCCTCCTGACCAATCTGATCTTGGAACTTGATCTCTGTGAGACACCCTGGCTCAAAGTGATTATTGGAAAGCATGACAAAAGACATATAATAAAGAAAATTCTGTGAATGGAAAAATGGAACAGTCTTACCAGTGGTGAAACTCAACAGAAACATGGAGAATATATATACTTTAGGAGACATATATTCTGCATTTGCAGTCAGCAGGTACAAGCAAAGACTAAGAATAGAGCCACTAAGGTGGATCTCTTTTTGACACTGACAGGTTTTTTGTGTGTCCATGGCCTAGTTTTGTCTGAGATAGAGTTCATATTCTTAGTGGCTGGTACAGTGCTGTGTTTTGGATTCAGTGTGAGCATAATGTTGATAGCACACTGATGTTTTTGTTGTTGCTAACTAGTGCTTACCCTCAGTTAAGGACTTGGCATTTTTCCGTGCTTTGCCACCGAGGAAGGGCACATAAAGCTGGGAGGAGACATAGCCGGGACAGCTGACCTGAAGTGGCCAAAAGGATACTAATATAAAAATCTTAGAATCATACAAGTTTTTGGGTTGGAAGGAACCTTAAAAATCATCTAGTTCCACACCTCCTGCCATGGGCAGGGACATCTTCCACTATACCAGGTTGCTCAAAGCCCCATCCAGCTTGGCCTTAATCACTTTCAGGAATGGGCCATCCACAGCTTCTCTGGGCAACTAGTTCCATTGCTTCACCACCCTCACTGTGTAGAATTTTGTCCTAATAGCTAATCTAAACCTGCCCTCTTTCAGTTTAAAGCCATCATCCCCTGTGCTATCACTACACTGTGCTGTCAAAAGTCCCTCCCCAGCTTTCTTGTAGGCCCCCTTTAAGTACTGGAAGGCATTCCATATTCCATGTCATAGAATGCCATGCCCAGTATATAAACTAGGGGGAGTTACCTGGAAGAGGGCTGATCGCTGCTCAGGGATGGGCAGGGTATCGGTCAGCATGTGGTGAGCCGTTGTATTTGGAATCACCTGTTTTTCTTAAATGTTACGTTTTTCTCCCCTAATTCTCCTCCCATGTCCCACTGGGGTGGGGTGGGGTGGGAGTGAGCAAGTTGCTATGGGGTACTTAGTTGCTGGCTGGGATTAAACCACAACTCTCCAAGATTTTATTTTCCTTAGTTATGAAGACCTAAGTGTGACAACACACTTTATGCTTTCTGTGTGGCTTTGTACAAAGGGTTTTGCATTTGAGACACCAGTTTTGCATAAATATCTCTTAGCTATTCAAATACATATTTTTCTGTTTTAATGATTTTTTGTTGTTAGCTGATTTGTCACTATCAGCATGTTTATACCTTTTTTCCTCTAATTGTAGGATATGTGTTCTTTTTTAGTTGTAGGGCTTTTTCTTTCTTTGAACCACTTATTTTCCACCTTTCCTTATCTTTTATAGTATAACTTTTAAAATGTGGCAGGTTTAATTTTTTTGCACTTGGCATTTTGATTCATCAAACTTTGATACTTAAGGAAGCATTTTAACATAAAAATTTAGTTTACATTTTGCTCAGTGTTTGAGGTCCTTTTTAGAAACGCACACATACAAAAGCACCCAGAAACTTCTTAAATTGATTTATTTTAACCTTTGTCTTTGGTTTAGGATTCACAGTTCTAATTAACAGATTAACAACTTAGTGCAGGATAGCTTTCCGACTCAAAGACAAGGGCAAGTTCCTCTTTATCTTTTATATTTTTTGGCTGAAGCTCAAATGTATATTTTCTTAAATGCAGATAAGATTACATTGTCATAAGTAAATGTATGGAAACATTTAGAATAAGCAGTGAGTAACATTGTACATTTTCCTTAGAATTAAAAAAAATTTAGTTAATGTTTTCTATTTCCGTAGTCATATACTCTGTTCTCTTTCATTAGCCAAAACTAGAAGCTAGGGGATTAACATGCTGCGAAAAAAAGCAGAATTTTAATTTTGCTAACTTTACCAGTGTCCTGATATTTCATTAATGTAACCAATGAATGAATGGAGTTTTAAGACAAAGTGAATATTCCTTCTTGAAAAACACATATTCTGCAGGTTTCCACCCAACCGAAAACACAGGATAGCAGTTTGAAATGCAAAAAACCTGGAGTTTGTCTCCTTTCTTTTTAATTGTTTGTTGAAAAGGCAATTTGCACTTGGAATAAATCACCTCCTTGACCTGATGGCAATGTTCTTTCAAACGCACTCCAGGATACCATTGGCCTCCTTGGCCCTCAGGACAAACAGCTGGCTCCTGGACTGCTTGCTGTCCACCAGGACCCCCAGGTCCTTCTCTGCAGTGGTGCTCTCCATCATCCTATGTTGGTGCATGGGGTTACTCTTCCCCAGAGGTAGGACCCTGCATTTGCCTTTGTTGAATTGTAGGTGGTTCTTCTCTGCCCATCTCTCCAACCTGCCCAGGTCCTTCTGGAGGGTTGCACAGCACTCGGGGGGGTCAGCCCAAAGCTCCTCCCAGCTTTGTGTCATCAGTGAACTTACTGAGGAGGCATCTGGACCTTCATCCAAGCCATTGATGAGTAAGTTAAACAATACTTGGCCCAGTATTAAACCATGGGGGACACCACTAGTGGCAGGCCTCCAACTAGACTCTGTGCCACTGATTATGACCCTCTGGGATCTGCCATTCAGCCAGTTCTCAATCCACCTCACTTGCCTCTCATCCATGTAATGAGGTTTAATAGTATATACTGTATGAACTGGTGCTGGTCTTAAAAACTATTCTGATCTATAACTTTTATTTCTAATACATATTTTTTAAAACAGGAACAGAGAAGCAGAGATTAATGAATATGGATCTAGAATTTTCAGTGGCATTTAACAACATGGTAAGAGGCAATGGCCACAAACCAAAATGCGGGGAATTCCCTTTAAACAGAAGAAGACACTCTTCTACTGAGAGATTGGTTGAACACTGGAAAATATTCCCCAGAAACTCTGGAAAGCCTCCACCTTGAAGACATTCAAAAGCCACCTGGAGATGGTCCTTGGAAACCTGGTCTATGTGACCTTAGTTCAGCAGGGGAGCTGGACTAGATGACCTCCTGGAGCCCCTTCCAATCTGAGCAACTCTGCAATTCTATGAATTAGGGAGAAGATGTTAAATTCTACCAAGGTTTAAAAATCTTTAGGGTTAACAGTAAAAATCACAAGTAGTTAAAACAGCATTGTCCTGGGTTAACCATATATTCTATTACCACCCACATAAGCTGGATAGTTCACAGGTGATCCCTGAGGTACCCCTTATCTCAACTGAGATAACCACTCCAGCTGACAGCAAGCACCACCCATCCTGATTAGATCATCTCAGCTAATGGCCCATTACACCACCCATCCTGATTAGACGGTCTTGATTAATTAATCAAACATTAATTAAACGTTACTGGGCTTGATAAGCATGGACCAATAGAACTTCAGAACCACCCTCAGTGAATTATCTTGATTAATAGCTTATTACCGGACTTGGTAAAAATAGAATGTCAGAAACCATGAGCCTCATCTGAGCTCATTGCTGAAGCAACCAATAGAACATTGGGAAAAATCCTCTTCCATGTGNAAAATCCTCTTCCATTGTGGAAGTCCCCGCCCCTGGGGGAGGTACCAGCCAAGAAACATGACATAAAAGCAAGGGTTTGGGATGGGAGAAATCACTCTCGACTTGACTTGACTTGACTCGACTGCTCCACTCCACTCCTCTGGACTGGACTCGACACTCCTCTCTACTGGACTCAACTGGATTCAGGACTACTCCACTCGACTGGACTCCACTCCACTCCACTGGACCACTGGACTACCAGATGACTAGAAACCCAGAGGTCTATGGACCAGACTTTCCACAGGACCAGTGCCTAACTGGATTACACAGCTGGACAACGGGGTATCAGGTTGTACCGCAACTCTGTCGGTTTGTTTAGGCTGGTGTTTCTGTATTCCTGCATTTATTTTAACCTTTTTATTAAAATTGTAATTTTGACCTAAAATCTCTCGAGGTATTTCGTGTGGGGTTAATTTCCCCTGCTGGTTTACAGTCAAACCAGCACAAGCACATTAGAAACTGTATTTGCCATTTGTTTCCATTCAATTTTATATTTTTTTTTTCAGAAAGAAATTATACAGACAGTTACCAGCAGCAAAACAGAGTGTTCTCTTGCAAGCCTTGGAGAGAAGGTAACTCAGCCTGAAGATTTGAAATAAAATGTCAGAGCTTGTAGGTTTATGACATTCCTTTTGCTATCATATTTCTGCATTATGTATTAAACATGTAACTACATTTCGTTTAGAAATGTGTCCACTGGTCATGAAAGTATAAAGACAGTTAAATCATATTCTCTGATTCTAACTGACAACTGACATGGTGAATGAAGCAACTTCTATTCTGATTAAATTGAGGGTTTGGAAAATCTTGAAAGAATTCAGAAGGGTCAGAAGCCAGCAGAATAATGATTTAAGGGAGTTCATGTTTATAAACTCTGTTCAATGACACCACTACCCTTTTTAAATTAAACTGGCTGAAATAGCTGAAATTAGTCCTTTTGTCCTTTTTTTTTTTTTCTGTTCACCTCTGACTGAAAGTAAACCATAGATGTTATTTTTTAAATAAAGGATTCATTGGGAACTTATCTTTCTGTCATATACAGCAGCTGTCATGTGTAGCTCTTACCTCTAGAGAAGCATGTTTTTCAGCTTTCAGAGATATGTTTATGACAAAATGAGAAGCACTGCTGAAGCAGAACTTATGTAAACTGTCTTGTACATTTACTTTAACACATATTGTCACTTCCACAATGAAGTAGGAGGGGTTTAATACAGCTAATAATCAAGCACAGTAGATCCAGTATTATAGATGTTTACTATCAAATGTCTAAATCTTTAAGTATTCAATTAAAAGCAGACTGATTTTTGGTACTGCTTGGCAATGCTTCTTCCAATTATCTTGTGAAATATCTAGGATTCTGTGTCACCTAGAATCCATGAAAGGATGCCGAAGGACTTCATTGAAGGTTCTGCTTTTGTCTGAAACTCCAGCTCCTCTATGAAATTAGTCTTATAATTACTTTCAGGCATCTGGTTCTGATTGTACTGCTGAAGTGTAAGCGTGTAATTAAAAGTGTGTAACTAGATGGATACTGATGGTAACTTAGATAAAGAAAGATGTCTGGTTTAGAGAGTATTTATACTAGATCCCATAAAGAAAACAAAATTTAAAAAAAGAAGAGAGAAAAAAGTTACTGTTGTGAGCAATTTATTGATACTTTTTTTTCATTATTTTTGTGTAATATTAAATTTTTTTATTTGGAGGAAAATAGCAATAGCTTCTCTATGTGAGTGTGTCTGTGTGTGTATGTGTGTGTGTCCATGTACATTTAAGGAAGAAAAAATAATGGTAAAACTCAGAGTGAAATTTATTTTTGCACTATTATGTATTTGAAATTTGTACAACTTCTTACGGAAGTCTCAGCATTCAGCATGTTTGAAAACCCAGTTTCATAAAACATGAAAAATATGTCAATCCACACATTTCCTTTGATCCTTGTTATACATATACTTTATATATTTTATCTGATTTAACTGTGGACCACAAACCCTCAGAAGCAAAGACTGTCTCCCCAGCGTCTAAAATATTTTGAAAGTTGTAGAGTTATTGATTAAAAAAATTGTAATATATGCAGTTAAATATTCCTCCTTGTTAATGTTCTGTCACGCACGTAGTTTGTCAAAACCTCTGGAATATTCTAAAAAGTGATACATGTTTGTTAAAGTGAGCTGGAAATTTACAAATAAAATTTATTTTTTCTGTCTGAATGTGCTGGGTTTGTCTTTTTTTTTTTCCTGTAGGAAAATATATTTTCTTTTTCCAAACAGAAAAAAGCCCACATAGCCATGTAGTAAAATGATGCTACATTGCATTGAATTTTCATTAATGCATATGTTCATTTTATTATATTTTAGTAGGTTTACTTAAAATGCCAATTTAAAAGAATTTAATTAGAACAAAATATCCCAGGAGGCTCTTTTATATAGTTCTTTCTCACTGAAAAAATATCTATGATTTTGATTTTGATTCCTGGTCATGGAAGGATTTTTTTATCATAAAGGAGGTCTCATAAGCCAAAGATGGGAGGAAAAAATCTATTCTTCCCGATTGAAAACTCATAACTTAACTAGTGCTCAGTTTCTAAAAATTTTGAATTTATTTATATCTACAACAAAATGTCTCTGTCTTGCTTAAAGTTTGAGGGCAGGGCTACTAATTACTTCTACTTACTCACAAACTTTGGATCACAGCTCGAGTCATGATTCTCCCTCTGTGTGGACATAAAAGTAGCCACCACTCAAGTCCTAGAAAAGGCAGAAGATAATGAATGCATGAAGCTTACTGTAGGAAAGGTTCACTGACATGAAGAAGCTAGTCCATCAATTCCTCTCAAAAGGCTTAAACTTCCATTTTTGCTTTCAGCTTTTCTAGAGCTCTGTTAGCTATTTTCATATTGCTTCCCTTTCCAAAAGGGAGGGAAGGGCAAGAAATGAAGGAGGTGGTATTAGTAAACGAACAAGATTCAGAGGAAGGAGAGCATCTTGTGTGAACTTCTTAGCTGAAGGAGAATGATACTAAAAAAAAGAATGAAGAGGGATACAGGGAAATGTTATTTGCAAGTGTTTTAACCTCCCAAAAAGCAGAAATGATTAGACACACAGCTATTGCTTCTCTGTAAGTCTGATAGTCAGTCAGAGATCATAAATAGTGTTATCTCTCTTTTCAGAACACTCTTTTAAGCCAAAGTTCGTTCATTCAACAATGAATGAAACTGTTTGCAAATAATGCCATTTCACAGCTTTCAAGTACTACTTGCTCCAATTTCTTGTAGTGCTTATAATTTAAAAATATTTTCTACATATTTATCTTTTGGTTTTCTAAAAGTTAATCTGAAAAGACAATTAGAAATTTTCTGTGCAGAGAGAAGACATAAGATATACAAGGCTGAAATACAAATTGTCATGTTTGCTGTTAGAACAGGGAAAACCTCAAACCTTATGATGGGACCACTCTAAACCTGCATATATCAGAAAACATGCACACTGGAGTCAGTTACTACTTGATATTAGCCAAAAAGCTGAGCTCTTTCCAGTGGTGCCCATTGATACGACCAGAGGCAATGGGAACAAACACAGGAAGTTCCATCTGAATATAAGGAAATGCTTTTTTACTGAGTGTGATTGAGAACTGGCACAGGTTGTGGAATCTCCATCTGAGGAGACATTCAAAAGCCATCTGGACATGGTTCTGGGCAATGAGCTCTAGGTGGCCCTGCTTGAGCATGAGGGTTGGACTAAAATACCTCCAATCTCAACCATTCTGCCATTCTGTGAGTTTGAATGCTTTGAACCTGTCCTGGGTTAGTTATATATTCTATTACCACCCACAAAAGCTGGATAAATTTCATAATTACACACCTGGGACTCCTTATCTCAACTGAGATAAGCACTCCAGCCGACAGCAAGCACCACCCACCCTGGTTATCTGATCTCAGGTAATGGCCCATTAGCACCACCCAGCCTGACTAATTAGCCTGAACACCATCGGAGGACCCTGGATCATCTCTGAGAAGCCTGGGGAGCGTCTCGAAGGAGCCCAGGGCTCATCCAAGCTCATTACCAAAGCAACCAATAGAACACTGGGAAGATCCTCTTCCATTGTGAAAGTCCCCACCCCTGGGGGAGGTGCCAGCCAAGAAACACAGCATAAAACAAGGGGTTTGGATCGGTAAAGGGCACCCTCAACTCGATGGGACTCTGCTCTTGGGACTCCACTCTCGATGGGACTCTCAGCTCAGCTCAACTGGACCTCACTCCTCAGAACTGGACTCAGCTACTCCACCACCGGGACTGGGCTACCAGGCCTTCCTGCAGGACCAGTGCCTAACTGGACTGCACAGCTACCACCCTGACTGACAGGGTGCCAGGTTGTATTCTGACTCTATCAGTGGTTTCCTTTTTTTTGTACTATTGCATTTATTTTATTTTCTCCTATTAAATTGTATTTCTGACTTGAAGTCTCTCGCTGGTTTGCTTACAAACCCTCACACAACCTAACTCCCTACTCAATTGTCTTTTATGAGTCTTAGAAAACTGTTCAAACTGAGGACCTGGAGCCTAAATTCCATTTGTCTATGTCTTAAAATGGCACTGTTTCATCTAGAGCTTGCATGGCTTGATACCAGCCTCTATTCCAGTTTGTACTGGTCCCTGTGGGATAATGCTGGGAGCTGAAACACTGAGGGAAAAGGAAGCATTGAGGTGAAGACAGGACATTTGACAACGCAGAGAACAGGGAGGATTGTAAAACTCCCTATGGAAGATTTCCCTAAAGGAAATCAGCCAACATACAGACATTTGCTATTTTTTTTTCTTATGAAGTACAGACTAGCTCCAACACAGATAAACAAAACTTTAGGTTTTTGTTTCACTGGACATAGGGCTGTTTAGACTACAGAACTTCTAAAGAGTGGACTTGAATTAAGTTTTGTACTTGTGTACTTGAGAAAAAAGATTAAATGTGTATTTCTTTGCTCTGTTTGCAAATTACATACCTGTGTGAAAATCAAAATGAAAAATTAACGTGAACTTCTAATGTTCGATGAAGAAAAGAAAAAGTGATTGCTTTTGCTTTACATTTTTTTTTTACTTTCCAACAAGGAAACTGAGCTTCTTAGTCATTTTAATGGGTAAATATTTTGATAAAAATAACAAAGGAAGGAGATAATCCATGAAGAAATGTTTGAACCATTTTGAAATTGTAATTTTTGTGTACTCATGAATGCCGCAACTGACAAAGCTATGTGATTAAATTGTATGCATCTAAGTAAACTTAATACCCCAATATAAGTGCAGAGGATATAACTTATAGACAAGTTAATGAAGAAAGCTTTTTTCGCCACAAATATTGCAAAAGGTGTTCATAAACTATTGTTATGCAATTAAAAGGTGTTCATACAGATCCGTACTATATCAAAGATACTTTTAATTTGACAGATGGTAGACTGCATTTAGTACCACACTTGTTTCCATTACAATATAAAATAAAAAGCTTAAAAGACCAAAGAAATTTTCAGCAGACTGGAACACATTGATTGAGAATACATTAATTTGGAATCTCTGTGATGTCTGTATCAGACTAAAGAATTAATGTAATAAAAGTCATATTGGCAATACCTGCATGTGGGAGACAATGTTGTATGGAGTTAATGAAGAGAAAAATATGTTAATTCTAAACTGTAAATTTTGAGAATGCAAAAATAGTTTGTCTGAAATGTGCAATCATTCACTTAAAAACTTTTTTTCATCAATATTTATATTCACTATTTTGTTTTTAATTTCTTAATTTTTACATTCTGTTTGACTATCAACTATTAAAATCTTCATATAAACAATTTTGCAAAGTAAGTTTTGCATATTAGCAGACCAGTGAACAACAGATTTTAACACTCCATGTCCATGATTAGACAATAGAAACCTGAAGAGAAACCTGAACAAGTAGTAAGAATATAATGTACTAAATATTTTAATATATAAAAATAAATATAATGCCCTAAAGTGCACTATTTATCTTGTTTGATTTGGAAGGACAGTGAGCTGGACTGTAAGAAATGAGATTGACTTTGTCAGAGATAGCCAGTTTTTATGTCTTATGATGAGGAATATGAAGAAAACAGCAAGGTACCAGAAACAAACTACTGCTATAAATACAGATAGTTATTCCTAAACTTGACCACTTATTTGATGGGATTTTAATGCCAGGAAGGATCTTTCTACTAAAGTCCTGTAGCTGCTTTTGACTGACTGACTGACTGAGTGACTTTTTCTTTTCTGTGTAAACTGTTACAATTGCTCCTGTGTGCTCCCCATTTTTCTCCAAAATATTTTTTTTTTTTTTAAACAATTTAAACATAATTCTCAGGAAACCTTCCACTCCATCTCTCTTTCTATTTTATGGGGCAGAAATCTGAAGTTTCATTTAATTTCTTCAATTATAACTAGAAATTTGCCAAGAGTACTGAAGCTAAGAACATTCCAGCCTAGGCAAAACATGTCTTACCTGGCACAGGAGCTAGGAGAGTTGGAAATCAAATTAGTAGTTTTTATACATTATGTGCACCCATGGCAGTGATGGAAAAATATTGCTTTTTCCCAATGTTTAGAACGCTATTCCCCCCAAAATTCTCTTCCTATTATTGGGACAGCTTAGAGATAGCTGATGGTTTCTACTTTATTAATCTTTTGTATAAAATTGCTAGTCCTTTACATGCTGTAGGCTGGGAATAAAAATAAGGCAGCAAGTGATAAGGGACATAAAAGTGACCTTGTGCATCCATGGGCTCTAATACTTTGGACAATATCATATTAACACAGAAATCAAGAGTTAGAAAAAGGTCGTTTTAGGCAACACAAAAGAGTTTAAATTCAATAGTACTATTTTGAATGGATGATAAGGAGTCCTGAGCAAAACTCCACAGGTATGCGTGCTTGTCCAATGAACAAAACGCTAAATGTCCATGAGCTGGATGTCAGTTGACTGGTACGTCTGGAAGCAGAAAAAGCATAATGTCATGCATATAGCTGTGGAATGAGCTTCAGTGTATTGAAGTATTTAGGCAAATTAATATTATTTCTTGGGTTGGTTAATAAGCTCCAGTGTAGAAGTACATTTGACAAAGGTACATGGCTGTGATTCTGGAATTAGTTAATTTGCTGCTGGCTACTTCATGTCTTATGCTTCATTGAATGATGCAAGCATAGCCTGTGCTTCTTGTCATGTGATACAAGCTGTGTGTATGGCAACTATGCTGTACTAATCTTCATTGCAAAAGAATCCTTCTCTGGTAAACTCTATTTACTTATATGGTAGGTACGGTTTTTCTGTGAAAAAAAGATCCTGGCTTTCTGGAGAAATTTCTCTTCATGTTTATAGGTACTTCTGTTGATCTTTGTAGACCTTTATTACTGAGGAATTTTAATATCTATTTTGTTTCATTGGGGTTTTTTTTCCCTCTTTGTAATTTTGGAATAATTTGTAAACATTTTTCTACAACTGAGTGTGAACACTGCTTTGATATTTATCGTGACATTTGTTTACAAATCTTGCATACTAAAGTCTGTAGGCAAGGCTGGGCTAGGCTGTCCTATCTAAACCAAACAAATTAATTTATATTTTGAGACAGATAAACAGATTCTGCTAAACTATGATAGATATATGATCCACCACTAAGGTAAATAGTCTAGAAACTACCATTTTAAAAAGCATTTAACTAAACTGGTATGAGTCTAGATTTAAAAGAAGAGACCTGGGTAAACATCTTGACACAGGTATGAAGTGATGCAGTTTGAAAGAAATAGAGAGGGTAGCTACATTTGGACAAATGAAGGGATGTGTCCATAGTGTGCATGGTAAGACAGACCCTTAAGCAACTATAACCTTAGCTGAATATATTGGACACATCAAAGTGTGGCACTGTACATCTACCAAATCGATCCTGAAAGTGTCTCAGCAGGGTGTTTTATCTTCACAGAACCATAAAATAATTTAGGTTTGATGGGATAAAGAATAATTTAGTTTGGAGTGGGGAACCCTCACTCAGAGCAGAACCAGCTTCAAAGCTGAATGTATCTTTGAAGTTACATCAAGTTGTTCAGAGCTTTGGGTGAATTTTACTTAGAGTGGTGTCAGCCTAGGGACTTAATCCCTGCAATGTGAATGTAACCTCAGTATCATTGTCTCTGACCTAGATGTATTAACAGGTGGTGTTGTTCTCTGTCTCTTTCATAATTGTATTCTGTCCTTCCTTCAGGCTTTACTCTGGGTGACAGTGAAGACGGTACAGCTCCTGTTTCTGTGGTTTGATAAACAGTATGGGACATTTTGTTTGATATATATGTATTTTATTGGGTTTTTTTGTCCTAGAACTCCTACTAGAAAGCTGCTTTCTTTACTTTCAATGTCTTCTTTATCCACAAAGTCTTACTGAGAAATTCTGGGAGGAAGAGTATTTAGACCCCTCTTTGGGCCAGAAAGGCCCTCTCACTTATAATACAAACAGCATAATGTACTTTACAGTAAAGTGACTATATTCTTTGTATGTTAACAAGAGGAGCTATGTCAGTTAAAAAAACTAATCTCTAAATTTTCTACCAGTGTTGTAGATACCCAAAATACAAACCCAAAAACATTGTCCCATACTGCTGAGTGGGAGGACAGCTGGATATGGGAACACATTGTGAAAGCTGACTCCAGAAAATACTAGTATCCATTTCTTGAGACATGAGAGGAACTTAACTACGCCAGAAAAAAAGGGATGATATAACTTCTTCCCCTTGAAAATTCAACAAACTGCAATGAACCCTTTTTCTGCCTCAAAAAGGAGAAAAGAAAGGAAAAGGAAAAAGAAAAAGAAAAAAAAAAAAAAAGAAAAAATAAAAGAAAAAGAAAGAAAAAGAAAAAGAGAAAAGTGAAAAAGAAGAAAAACAAGCCATTCAACATACAAAGAATTTGGAATACTAACAGTTCACTATATTGGTCCCATCAGACAAAACTGATTAATATTAGCACTGTAAGAGGCAGGGAAAGGTAAGCATTATAGCAGAAAAAAAAGGCAGAAAGTAGGAAACAAGTCTATAATAATTTTAATAATGGTATTTTGATTAAGACTTTATGGTAGGAATTTCTTTCCTTTTTTCCCCCTTTTCTCTAATGAAGCTGGTCTAGAAGCATTTCTTTAATTACACTACTAAGATTTTAATTAGAATAAAAATAAATTTTTGGCTTTACCCTTGATGTGTATTTCAGTTCTGCCCATAAGTTTTTGAGTGTAACATATTCAGTAATGATATTTTCCTGGGTAGTATACTAAGCTGAAGTAGATGAGACACATGGCATTGTAAGAGTAGGTAGAGAGGCTTTTACAGTGAAGACATCAGTACTGATCTTTAAGAAACAGGGCCCTTACGAAGAGGAATTGGAATAAAATAACACTTTTATCAATTTCAACGGTTTTAAATAGATGTTCCTCCTTTAACAAGGATGCAAGCTAATGCAAGATACTTTTTGGCTTCTGTTTGAATTGTTGGCGGAGAAGGTGGTGTCATGTTTTCCCTCCCTGCATGTCAGTCTGGGCCTAGCTAAGAAGAACAGAAGGGCGTTTTGGAAAGGATTTTTAAATAAGCACATCGAAACATATATGTTTGCCAAGAATTAGAAGTGGTTAGAGGGAATAGATGAGACAAAGGAAGAGCTTACCACCTCATTTATAATAGTTGCACTTTACACTTATGTGCCGAATACATAGCTATGGAACATATTTAGAGACAAATACGAATGTGTGGTTGTGTCTACGATGATGAAAGCTGTGGGGGCTATACTCTGCTTATAAATGACAACTGAAACGAGCAGATCGAAGAAGGTCAGCCACTCACAATTCTAAAGGATTCTTCATACTTTCTGTGGCACACTTTCACTGTGGGAAAGAAAGATAGATATTTTTCTTCCCTCTTCAGACATTTTTTTGGGGGGACGGGGGTACAGGGCTGTCCTGGGTTGTGAGGGTGTAACCAAGGGATGTATTCTATCACCATCCAGATGACTTCTTGATAAATTGGTTAACGATGGGTTGTTCGCAGTAGCTGCGTACACACCTGGTCTCTCAGGCTAGAAGCTGAGAAGAAACACACCATGTGAGGTGGGGTAGTGTTTCTTATCTCAACCATGATAACTCCCCCGGGAAACAGCAGCACCACCCATCCTGAGAGGGTCATCTATGCTAATGGCCGATTAGTAAACTGAATGGGCACCAGCAGAATAGAACTCCAGCAACATCCTATGACTCATAGGATTACACCATTTCCATTGTGGAAATCCCTGCCCTGGGGGAGGTACCACCTAAGAACCACCAGATAAAAGGAGGCTGGCGGACTGAGAGACAGAACCACCACTGGACTTCCAGGAGGAGGACTTGAGTTCCTACAGGAGGACTTGGCCTTTCCCCAAGACCACTGCTGCCAGCAAGACCGCACCCACCACTTCAACAGCACTGCCACCACTGCCAGGTTGTAACGTGACTGTTGGTTTAAGCCAGTGTTTCTGTATTACTGCATTTATTGTAACCTTTCTATTAAAATTGTAACTCCGACCTAAAATCTCTGCAAGGTATTTGTGTGGGGTTAATTTCCCCTGCTGGTTTACTGTCAAACCAGCACAAGGATGAGTGGGCATTGTTAGAATTTAAGCTCTTTCTCTGGTTAATTTTTTATTCAAGGAATACCTTGAGTATTGGTAGCTTGGTGTGCAGCTGCAGAGCAAGCTGCAGTTTGAGCTCTGGGTGGGAGCCCGAGGCAAGAGGCTGATGACTTGCACTGACCTTTGCATAACAAAGGACTCAGGGACATGTGGTGCTCGGCCAGGGGACTGGGCACTCAGAGACACAGCAGGAACAGTAGACTTAGCTAGAAGACCCCGGACTATTACACTTTGTGAGGGTATAAAAGCCTAGGGTTTACTTTGTTTGGGGACACTCCTTGAAGGCACCCAGTTTGAGCTGTTATGCTGTTCTTGCACCATGATTAAATTATTTTCAGGATCCAGACATCTGAGACTGCTGGGGGTAACCTAGGGTTGAACTGGTAAGGCAGCTTTGTCTGACTGTGTGAGAGTGGTGTGTGTGGCAGTCAAGTGGAGCAGCTGTTGGCTCATTGGAGCCACCTGCTGCAAAAGGACCTCAGTCGCAGCTCAGATGGTGCAAGTGTGACTGTCAGAGGGGCTCCTGGATGGTCAGACAGGAAAGTTTATTAACAAATTGATCCTAGAATCCTGACCATAGTGAGAAAAAGCTGATTAATGGCTACTATAGACTGTTTAGTGCATTTGAGAGTTAGTTCTTCTCATATATTTTTTCTTTATTTTCCTGCCAGTAATGGATTAGGTAGGGGCAAATACCAGATGTGTTGATCTCAATGGCGTATTTCTTCCAGGCAAGAATTCACTTCTAATTTATCATCTTTAAAGCTGTCCCTAGCTGTATTGACATTTTGTACTTGCAGTAGCTGGAGGAGTCCAAAGTTGCCTATATGGAGTTCAAAGCAGGTCAGAATGTGAAGATATGATGTACAGGCAGGTTGTATATTTTTGTTGTTGTTGTGTTGCTGGTTCATATTTCTCCTTTTTTTGTGTGGAGGTGGAAAAGTGAAAGTGGCTCTTTAGAGATCAGAAATTTTGTCATTTTACTTTGTTGCCCACACACAAAATGCTACACAATGGAGTAGAAAAGCAAAGAAATGGATAAACAATAAATGAGTGGGAAGAAGAGGAAAAAACATGTAATGGGGAGTGGAGGAGAGAAATCAGAGGGGGAAAATTATGTGTGGTGAAGTATTTTCACAGCTAAAATAGTCTTTTAAATAAAGTGAAATCATATTTAAAGTAATGAGAAATGTGGAACAAATGATGAAAGAATGAACGCTGCACAGGACAGCCACAAGAATCACACCATTTGCCTGAAACATTGTTGAAACCCTTTTTGAACTCTGGCAGGATTGGTGCTGTGACCACTTCTTTGGGGAACCTGAACCCAACCACTCTCAGGGGGGAAAACCTTTCCCTAATATCCAACCTAAACCTCCTCTGATACAGCTTCAGGCCATTCCCTTGGGTGCTGTCACTGCTCATCAGAAGGAAGAGATCAGTGCCTCTTCTCCACTTCCTCTTGAGAGAAAGTTGTAACTGCAATGAGGTCTCCCATCAGCCTTTTCTTCTGCAGGTTGAACAGACCAAGTGACCTCAGCCACTTCTCATACGGCTTCCCCTCAAGACCCTTCATCATCTTCATATGCCTCCTTTGGATGCTCGGTAAGATCATTATATCTTTCTTATTACTGTGGCACCCAAAACTCCACACAATATTCAAGGTGAGGCCGCCCCAGTGCAGAGCAGAGGGGAACAATCCCCTCCCTTGCCCAGCTGGCAATGCTGTGCCTGACATACCCCAGGATACAGTTGACTCTTGGCTTCTAGGGCACTGCTTACTCATGCTCAACTTGCCATCCACCAGGACCCCCAGGTCCCTTTGCACTGCACTTCTTTCCAGCCTATCATTCCCTAGTTCCTGTCCCAAGTGCAAAATCTGGCACTTGTCTTTATTCAACTTCATACAGTTGGTCATTGCCCAGCTCTCTAATTAGTCAGATCTCTTTGCGGGGCATGTCTAGCTCTGAGGGAATCATCAGCTCCTCCCAAATTAATATCATCTGCAAACTTAGTATTTCTTCCAGTCCTACATACAAGACCTTTATGGAGATCTTGAAGAGTACAAGGCCTAAGATGAAGCCTTGTGGAACCCCACTAGTGACAGGTCGCCAGTCTGATGTCACCCCATTCAGTATAACCCTTTGTGCCTCACCCATGAGCCAGTTGCTCACCCATCATATGATGTGTTTTTCCAGCTGTGTGCTGGACATTTTGTCCAGAAGGATCCTATGAGACACAGCAAAAGCTTTACTGATATCCAGAAAGATTATATGAACTGGCTTCCCTTGACCAGCTAGGTGGGTTACCTTGTCATAAAAGGAAATTAGGTTTGATAAGCAGGACTTTCCTCTCATGAAGCCGTGCTGGCTGTGACCAATGACTGTGTTGTCCTTTGGGTGTTTTTCAATACCTCCCAGAATAATTTCTCCATAACTTCACCAGGCACTGAAGTGAGATTTATAGGCCTGTACTTTCCAGAGTCATCTCTCTTGCCCTTGGGAAAACTGGGACAATGGTAGCCAGCTTCCAGTCAGCTAGAACCTCTGCAGGTTCCCAAGACTGCTCAAAAATCATCAAATGAGGCTTTGCAATGACATCAGCTAGTTCTTTGAGTATTTTCAGATGAAACCCATCAGACCCCATAGATTTACAAGGATCCAGCTGGAGCAGCAGATCCCTCACATCTTCAGAGTAAACTGGAAATTTATCATTCCGAAGGCCATGGTCTTAGAGCACTGGGATCCCCTTAGCCCATCAGGCAAAGAATACACTAAACATCTCTGCCTTGTCTGTGTTCCTATTTGTGAGGAGACCATCCTCATCCTGGCACAAGCCAATGTTATTTCTGCACTGCCTTTAGCTTGTTTTAAAAAAGCGCTTTTTATTGTCCCCCACAGTTCTGTCCAGCTTCAACTCCAGTTGAGCTTTCGCTGCATGAATCTTCTCCCTACAGTGGCAAGCAGTAGCTCTGTATTCTTCCCATGTCACCTGACCTTGCTTCCACTGGGTGTACACCTTCCTTTTTTGCCTTATCTCCAAAGGAACATCCCTGCTAAGCCAAGCTGGTCTTTTGCCTCAGCTATTTGACTTCTGACATTTAGGAATTGCCTGCTCCTGTGCCTTATGAGGTGGTGCTGAAAATGTGACCAGCACTTGAGGACCCCAGCACATTCAAATGCATTTTCCCAGGGGACCTTGCTCACTAGCTCCCTGAGCTGCTTGAAGTCTGCTCTTCTCATGTCCAGGGTTGAAGTTTTGATGGCACTTTTCCTCCTGTTAATCGAGTTTTTAATCCTGACTGCTTCGTGGTCGCTATGGCCAAGATGGTCACCAGTTCACCCATGAGACCCTTTCTGTTAACATGCAACAAATTAAGGAGAACATCTTTCCTAGTCAATTCCCTTACTACTTCCCATGAAGTTATCATCCAGGTGTTTTAGGAATCTTCTGGATCTGTTTGTTCCAGCTCTGTGGTGTTCCCAGTTAACATCCAGCAGGCCGAAGTCCCCTGGAAGGACAAGGGCAGTTGATTTGGAGGTGTCCTTTGGTTCCTTGAAGAATAGTTTATCAGTGTCTTCATCCTGGCTAAATAGTCCATAGTAAACTCCAACAATGACATCTGCATTATTTGTTTGTTCCTTAATCCTTACCCAAAGGCTTTTAACCATGCCATCGCCAAATGTAGGCAACATTCCAGTCCCTCCATTGCATACAACAACATCTCCCGGCCTCGCATGCCCCGTCTATCCATCCTGAAGAGGCTGTAACTATCCAACACAGCACTTCAGTCACAGGACTCATCCCACAAGGTTTAACTTATGCCAATGATGTCAAATCTCTGGGACTAGTATAAAGCTTTGAGCTCACCTTTTGTCCCTCATGCTCTGTGCATTAGTGTAGAAACATTTCAGGTGTGGTTTATTGTAGCCAAAGCCTCATGGAGCAGATTGAGGGATCTCACTAGTGCTCAGTTCCTCAAATTTTGCCATGCCATACCCTTACTTATCACTTGCAAGCCTGGTTTTGTCCCTTTCCCCCTTCCAAGTTCTGTATATCTGATAGCTTAGCCAGGGATACTGGGGTAAAAGGAAGTGAGAAAGGTAGAAAATATGACCTCATATATCAAAGAGTAGCTGTGCATCCTGAAAGACATTCTACTGCAAAATGAAACCAAATAATTTTCTCCCTCCCTTGCTGGCACATTCAGGTGTTGATTTTCCTTTCAGTGTGAATGTTTCTCTAAGACCTGCAACTGCGCTTCCATAGATGCTCAGAACTCAGGCACGGCCTAGGCATCCATTAGCTTTTGGAAAAGAGCTTCTGGAGCTCAGAAAAAGGCAGAACAGTATGTTTCTCCTAAAGGACGCATTTCACAGATACAATCAGAGTATGCTGAGCAGATGGTGCTGAACATGTGCTTTCACAAAATCCATGCTTAGGAGTAGCGGTCTGTGATATAGGACTGAATGTCAGCTAGAAACTGGAGTGCATTAGGTAAGCACCAAGAGCCTATATTTAGTTTTATCTGAAGGGAATGAACTTTTATCTGAAAGGAATTCAGTTTCTTCCCTATGAGACTGTTCCATGATGTGAACCAAAGTCTGGTAGGTCAAAAAATTTTGAAACTTTACTTCAGAAATGTAAGAGCTGAACTAAAATTTTGATGTACATGCAACTTCACTCTCCAGGCATTTCTATCTACCTCTTATTGTCTCTTTGCATAGGATGGTATTTGCAGTGACTACTTGATACACACTAATAATTTCTAATGATCAATCTTTCATTCTGAGCATAAATTCTAGATTTTAGATCCCAAATGCACCTGTAGTCCTGCATTGAGAACCTACATTCCAGAAGGAGGATCAGAGGGAGATTGGATTTTACAGATGTGCTTAGTATTTTGTGAATGAGCTATGAGAAACTTCACATTCAGTCCACCAAATTCTTTAATTTTTTTTCCACAACAAATGTCTTAAAGAAACCTAGAAAACCTACATTGCAATTTTATTTATTTTCAAGATCCATTACAGGAAAAAAATTATGTCACCTAACTCATAAACCATTAAAACCTTTTCTTGGATCAGCCCTCAGCGGAAGAAAAGTCCTGCATATCATACTTACTGGTAAAATGGTGAAAAATAAGAAATTCCCCTCAGTTCTGACATAAAATGCTTGTAGCATACAACTATGTAACTTCCAGATGTGTTTTCAGTATTTTATTATATTGAACAACACAATCATTCCATTAAGTATGGTCACATACATTGAAATAAACATAAAAACTCTCATCCATTTCAGTGGGCTTTCATTCAGAACTGATGTTACTGAATGCTATTATTTCTACATTGGAAAAAAAATGCCTAGAGATTAGACTTTGTTCTGGTAACAGCTTCGTACCTAAGAGTCTACAGTCTAAATAGGCAAGACAAAAAATAGAAGGTACAAAGAGTTAAGACAGCTTTGTAAAATAATGTAGCAAGTTAATGGCAAAGCAAGAAATAGAAAACATAGATTCTGAGCCTTAAAGCCTTTATCCTATTCAGTAAAGAAATTACATCAGTGAATAGCTTGTTGCATGGATGGAGAAGGGTGAACAAAGCAGTGTAGATTAAGAGATGACTTCCTATAGCTGAAGGATGTTCTCTTGAATAGGCTGATTTAATGAAGCAGCACTAGTACCAATGAATTTATGAAATCTGGGACAAGATTAAGATGCTCTGGATTAAGATTATAAACTATATGGAATAGAGTGTTAACCTCAATGTCATGATGATTCTAACAGGCTGCTGTATGTCAGTGACATTATTTAGAAAGAAGTTAAAGGAGAAAAAAAGATGTTTAAAGGAAAAGAGTAAATATTGTAGAAATTATGAGCTTAAAGACCCCCATACCCATGCTCCTTCCAAACAACAAAAATACAGAAAATTGTGGCTTGCTACTGAATCACTGTATTTGAAAATCCACGCATGGGTTCAGATATTTTATATAGCTAGTCAACCATGTGAGTCATTCTCTGACTTTCAAAGAGGTGCAACTGCCAACCTGTAAAATAACTCTGACTCCAGACATTCAGACACTCCTATGCAAAAATTCCTAACCCTGGAGACACACAATAAAAATGTCTTGTCTAATTACAAAAGAAAGGTCAAACTCACATCTGTTTACTTTCACACTTTGCCAGACCCGATAAGCAGAATTAGGTCTATCGGTTTCTCTACTGAAGTGTTTTGCTTGACAATCCTGGCAGTTGAAGGCACTGCCTTTGCCTGGCTCTAACTATATTTAGCCAGCATCACCTTCCTTTATGCATTCATCTCCTTGTATTCTTAGCATTGAACTTAAACTTCTGACTGTATCTCTGTGCTCAGCTCTTGCAGACATGCAAGATTCTGACTCAGTAGTTAGCATGGCTAGCCATGGCAGTGGCAGCATAGTTTTGTGAGACCTGAGAACACAGCTGTCAGAAAAGAATAACAATCTAATAACAAGAAAAGGAATGGATGTCACAACTAGAGTTCTCTGATTTTCCTGGATATTTTTAACTTGGACACTATCTAAGATGGCAGATGGATAGAAAATGGTGTTCTGTTCCGTTCTGTGAAAAAACATAATTCTTCACCACCCTCCAGGTCATACCATACTTTGCTCACAAAATCTAAACGCTGTGCTATATAACATTTTATAAACATTTGGAAAAAACAGCTCTCAATGGTTTTGTTTCCTTCTTAGATGAGATTAATGATACACAGGCTGAAAATATTCTTTTTTTTTAAATTAATATATTATCTATGTTTTTTTCCTGGGCTATTCATGAGGACCACTAGAGTGATCCCTTCTTTCAGGAATTCTAATGAAACTGTAGGTATACTGGGAGCATATCTGATGAGAAAACTGAGGCATCTGCAGGTTTGTGACTGTTCTCCAAATAAGGAAAATTGAAAATCATCTACAAAAAGACAATTTTTTTTTTTTTTTATTTTCATAAAAAGCATACTGTGTTTGTATAGAAACTATAGTATATGTTAGGGTGCTAATTAGATGATGCTGCCAAGCAAATAAGATATTTCTTGGCCTGGATTTGCACCTTAACAGAAAATTCTTTAATTCTATCATGGGGTAATATCTGCCTTGGTTATGCCTCATTTTGTGGGGATGATGTAGGAAAGTACAGTAGAACTATGGAGTCCCCTCCTGCAGTTATAGGAAAATTGTCTCCTAAATGAGAATAATCTGTTTACACAGAGCCAAGTGTCAGTGATGCTGCTAACAGAATAACAAGCCCATATATTTTAAAATATCCACGGACCAATATTTTTTGATTTATGAATTATTTTACTTAAATCAAAAAGAACTTAGAAAAAGACATTATAGATCACAGCAACAGAATGTTTAAGAGTCACAATGTTTGCATATAGACAAAGGTCTATAAAGGATTTCTAGGTGTTGTCATGTTATACATGACTATCTGTAAACATTTTCAGAGAACACCTGTTATGAATTGTGACTAGTTAATACAGGTCTACAAAAACTGAGAGCATTTTTTTTTTCATAATCCTCTAAATTAAGTATGATAAACTTGAAAACTGAGTAAGTGGTCACCTGATATGAATATTCATGATGTTGCATATGTGCTTTACTTGCAGGTATAATTCAACTGTTTACCTGTACAACTGACTTACACAATATATTAGAAGAAAAACTTTTTCCAGAAACTCTAATTCAGTCACTGCAATAACCTTCTGGTAGAAAAAAAAAGAATTCATTTAAGAATATATGCCATTTTCTACCTGTACCAGTCACTTTATTCTAGCAAATCAATAAAGTTTTACAGAATAATTTACAAATATTACAAAATAACATTATCATGAAATACGATTTATTTTCAAATGAGAAAGGCAATTGTTAAGAATGAACTCACATATCACAACCTTAAGACATTTCACAAAGAAAAAAACCCTATAAGTGAAAATCCTAATTTATTTCTACAAGCCACACCCCCTGCCAACACAGTTTCATAATGGCTGTATATAGTGAGTGAGATTTCACTCTGCAAACCCTATTTTTTGTGTTCATTCAGAAGCTAAGTTTTTAAGTGATTCCAAATATTTAAACTTTCTTGAGACTCAAGTGATATCACTGGAGTCAGTATGTATATTCCAAACATATAAATATACCTTCAGGTCTTCAAGGAGATAGTCAATAAGATTCCCTGTGACACTCTTCTCAGGGAAAAAGCAGTGTAACAGAGCTGGCAGATCTTTAAGGAAGTCCATGGAGCACAAGAGCTGGCAATCCCCAGGAGCAAGGAATCGGGCAAGGAAGGCAAGAGACCGGTACGGATGAGTAGGGACCTGCTGGTCAAACTAAAGGGAAAGAAGCAAATGCACAGACAGTGGGAACATGGACAGGTAACCTGGGAAGTGTATAGAGAAGAAGTTTAGTTGTATAGGAGTGGGGTGAGGAAGGCCAAGGCAAAATTGGCACTGAACATGACAAGGGATGCAAAGAATAACAAGAAGGGCTTCTATAGGTATGTTAACCAGATAAGGAAGGTCAAATAAGGTATACAAATGGTAAAACAAATGTGGTCTGCCTGTCCTTTCTGTTTGTTCACCTGGATTTGCAATGGGTAGTGAGTTTAGCCCCGGAAATAGGAGTCCTATTGTAGGACTTGCTTTCAGAGCCAGAAACAAAAAAAAAATCCTGGTCTGTTTCATTTCCCAATACATAGAACAGAGGATGACATCTTGCTTATGCTCTTTCTAGCATATCAGTTCCAATGGCTAGTAGTAGGAAAAGGTGAAACAATACGTTCTCTTGACCTTATTCAAAATCTTTCTCTCTATAGACAGTACAGGTTTAGATGAAGGCAGGAAGCAATAGAGACATTGGTCATTAATGAGCCACCACAAACTGATGGTGGTTTGTATCAGGCTGTGTACAGCATCTGGCATGCATAAGTCAAGCTGTAGCAAAGCCTGATGGTGAGGGCAGCAGACTGAAAATGTTTTGTAACTGATGTGGAATAAGGAAACACTGGTTTGGTGCAGAGCCACGAGTTTGTTGAAAGTGGGGGTGGGCAATGGGCTACTGAAAATGTTTTGTAACTTATGTGGAATAAGGAAACACTGGTTTGGTGCAGAGCCACGAGTTTGCTGAAAGTGGGGGTGGGCCCCTGGGCAGGGTTGGAGAGCCCCCAGGAGGGCTGGGCAGGGATACTCTGAGTTGGCAGAGTCCTCAGGACCATGACATTTCTTCATGGAAAAGGGTCCAGGAGGATAGCAACAAGTGATCATCACACCTGATCCCACCTCTTCAGCAGGGTGAATATGTTATTGAAGGAAATTCTTAAATCCTCTTTACACTTAAGTCTATTTTTGTACCTTTTCTAATACTGTCAGCTTCCTTGCTCTTTCTTCATCAAACTAACAATATAGTAATTGAATATGCTACATCCAGTTTTTACTGTGTATGTTAAATTTATTTTATTGAACTGGTTCTTTTTTCTCTTTGTCTCTGTGATTAGCTTCAGTTACTTACCAGTTCCCTTTAATGACCAGCTGCTGACCACTAGTAATTGTTATTTTTAGCCCTGGTGCCTCCCTTATACTTCTGCACCTGCACTTTTAAACTCTCTGATCCCATTTTGCTGTTATACTTGTTAACAGTTGTTAACTTGCTAGTGGCTCTGTTTTTCTTCAACAGCCTTTGAACTGCGGTTTTCTTTGAAACATAACTAATTTTTTATTAGCACAATGTTGTGCCATGTACATTCTTAGGGTCATTGACTGTTCATTTTACAAAAAAATAATGCATTAGAAGATATGTATAGATTTAATGCCTTGATAACTACTTGTTATTAACATCTATTTTTAATAGCAGGATCACTGGTGTGTTATTCAGTGTGCTTTACAATAGGAGAATAATGATGGTTATATTTTTTTTTAAAAAATCTAAATTAAACTTGAGTTTCTGAATGGAACAAAAAGAACGGTTCAGTATAAATACTGCTGAGAATAATGAATTTGACTAGATCTATGGATGATTTTAAACAGGGAAAGCAATATTCCGTGGAACACTTGAGAGATCATTTGCTGTAGAAGAAGAAGTGGTCTTATTGTTATTATATCCCTACTTCTCTGGATTTCTCATATGTAGGCCCATAATACTTCCCAGAATGACAAGTATATTGGGAAAAATGATAGTCATGTTCAACAAGTATGTTCTGCAATATCCATTGATGTCACTAGAAAGGCTGTCCATGGGCATTGGATCAGTCATAGACCTCATTGTGTATAAACTGTAAAGGCTGAAAGAAAGAAAGTAAAGTAGAATGAACAGATAAGGAAAATGCGAAGAATAAGTACAGGTGGTGTGTAGACAACTAGGGTTCAAGCTTGCACTGTTTGGCTCAGTAAATATTTAATTCAGATTGAAACATCTCCAGTAGAAGAGAGTGAGCCAGAAGAAAAATTACCCTAGAGCTCATGAGTGACTCGAAGATGTGAAAATTTGTCATCCTGAATATATTTCCTTGCAGCAAGATGATGAAAACTACCCTTGTAGTTGCAGAATGAATAGGATCTTACAGCATGTAAGGAAGAATACTATGTGAAGCAACATTATTTTTTAAAAAGCCTCTGTGCTAAAATTATGAACAAAAATGAATGCTAAATTGTGCTGGGGTCCCCATGCAATTCCATGCATATCACATAAAAATCGAATAATTCATCGTGGATAAAGCTAGTACTGAACAAGGAGCAACAAAATAATTTTAAATAATAATTAGCCTGATGCTGCAGCAAGCTCCTTTAGTATTTTGTTAAATTGAGTAGTAAGTTTATACTCCATTTGCCAAATGCACATTACGAACTAAGACTATTACTGTGTTCTAGAATCCAGATATTAATATAGCCTGACTTAGACTGCACACAGCACAGCACATACAGTACTAGGCTGTGTCTCTACTCTTAGTACCTTAAACTTTTTGCTACTTTTACGTACAGGGCAAGTAGGTTGCTTTGTCTACTGCCATCATCTGTGAAGGTAATGAGGAACTGTTGCATTAAACTAATATAATATAGTCTGAAAATTGTAAGTGGACATTTCAATGACAGCAGGGCACCTAACTTCAAAGCTTCTAGTTTGAATCAGTTCATCCTTTCATTGACATATGGATTAATCCAACACTCCCGCTTGCGCTTGATGAAACCTAATTTCCTAGGTAGAGGGCATTCACTTTCTGCTGAGACAGCAAAGAAGCAAAAATGTCCTTTAAATTAGTTGTTTTTTCTTTCACTTGTACCCCTGGAAATTCTTTGCCTTTTTTTTTTTTGGTTTATGTGTTACTGTTCCTGTTTCTAAGTATTTATTTCTACAATTCAGAACTCCTGTAAGTGTATAGCCTTTTATTCTTTATAAAATGCCTTTTTTGGGGGCTGCACATTGCTGAGAGACACCATGGTTGATGTAAAATTTACATGTAATAGCTTTGAGGTTTAGAGGCAATAAGAGAGCTAGGGAGCTTCAGGTCAGAGCTCACAGTAAATTCATTAATTCCTTTTTTAACTGGAAGTGCATAAAAAATTAATGAATTGGGCTTCCTGAGCTTAGTTTGCTATATATTGCAGTAAACAATTTTTTTTTTTGTCAAGGATTACTTGCAGCTTTGCATATTTATTCTGCAGACAAAAATGTGGAGAGAAAAAAAAAAGAATAACATTGAGGGAATAACTTATCTCACATATATTGTGCTATATGTCACAGTTGCTGCTGTCCTAGAAAGAGATCATCCTAATACCCTAACACTCCAGTCAATACAAGTATAGATAATAACAGCTATACTCGCATAGACACATATAGCTAAGGGGATGCACTGAATTCTACCTAATTGTAATGGTTTGACATAAATTAACACTGGAATACAGCTACACAGAAAGCATCCCTCATTGGCGTTTTGGGGGTAGGTTGGTAGAATGTCTTCAGTTAATTACTTATCCTTTCATTTCCTCCAAGGCAATCATATATACATACATCAGTACCAGCTGCTGTGGCAAGCACAGAAGTGTCTTAGCGGGAGGTTAGCCAATACACCTGTATTGGGTCTATGCTGTTTTCATAATGCAAAGATACACAAGTGATTTGATAAGCAATAAAGCCACATTCATGGGGTGCTGCAGCCAAGTCTTATTAACTTCAGGTTGATATTTTGCTGTGTTGATTATTTGGCTTAGGTGAGTGGCAGTTTAGTGACTTTTATGCCTTGGTCCACTGAAGAATGTAGACATAACTAAAGGAAAGACGAAAAAATATGATAAAAATTGTGCTGAACACCAACGAATATTTAAACAATTAATTAAATGTTCTCAAACACTGTTAGTGCATTTCAGTCCTACAGTTCTAGAGTGACTATAGCCAGTACTGTGTTATGTGTTTAATGGTACTATGCAGTGGAAAATCTACTAAAATTAAAATTAAATTACTAAAAGTCTACTTCAGGCCATTTGACCTACAATGAAAGAAAAACCTTATCAGTGCAGGTAAAAAAAAAAATTCTCAAATTTTAGAAAAATGTATCCTTTCTGATTTTTAACAATGGTTCTATCCTAGTCTCTAATCTTTTAGTGGTAGTAGTAGATTACTACAGATGGCAAGAAGTCCTCTTTGAAAGACACAAGTGATCTTACACAAGAAAACCCATGGTCACTCCTGCTATTTTCGAAGAACGAGTGTGAACCCAAGTCCGTAGTTCCTTCAAACCCATTTAATAGCCATGTTATCTGGGGAAAAAAAAGAAACAGATGTAGATTCCGGAGTGGGCCAAGAGACCTACAACACAATCTGAATCTGGTCTTCCTTAAGAGTAAATGTTACATATTAAGCACAATCAAGAAATAAGAACTGGAAATGGACAATTGGAAAATGTATGGCCACTCACAGTAATAATAGAGATAACATTTTCTTCTGTCAGTGTCTGAAATTGGAGAATAAGGAGACAAAAAATTGTTTCTGAAAGAAATATGTGCATGAGAGGGAAGAAATATGGGAATTTAATCTTGTCCCTGCAAATGTTAACAGATTAGATGTAAGCACAGTATTTCACTAATTTAGGATGATATGGTTTTGTTATTTGTTGCCCATTTGAAGAATGTATATCTGAGATAAATTTAGTGCCAGGTATAGTGTCTTTTGGCCTTTAAATAGCATCTTAATGTGTTGTGGTTTTGTTTGGCATAGAGTTAAATTTCTTTATAGAAGCTGATACAGGGCTGTATTTTGGATTTGTGATGAAAACAGTGCTGATAACACAGGGATATTTATTTTTGTTATTGTTGAGCAGTGCTGACACAGAGTCACGGCCTTTTCTGCCTCTCACATTGCCCCATCAGTGAGGAGGCTAGGAGTGCACAAGAAGTTGGGAGGGGACTTAGGTGGAACAGCTGACCTCAAATGATAAGAGGACTATTCCATACCATATGGCATCATGATCAGCTTATTCAGTATTCATTGCACCTCAAATACTGTGTTGCACATCAAGTATTGGGTTCAGTTCTGGGCTCCTCACTACAATAAAGATATTCAGCTGCTGGAGTGAGTCCAAAGAAGGGCAGTGAATGTGGTGAAGGGTCTGGAGCACAAGTCTTATAAGGAGCAGCTGAGGAAACTGAAGTTGTTTAATCTGAAGAAAAGGAGGCTGAAGGGAAACCTTATTGATCTCTACAACTACCCGACAGGAGATTGTAGTGAGGTTGATGTCAGTCTATTCTCCCAGGTAACAAGTGACAAGACCAGAGGAAATGGCCTCAATTTGCATCAGGGGAGGTTTAGGTCAGATATTAAGAAATACGCTGAAGGGAAGTGGAAAGTGAATTCCCTGTTTCATTTTGCTTGTGCACGTGCCTTTTGCTTTACCTGTTAAACTGTCTTTATCTCCAGCCACGAGTTTTCTAACTTTTACTCTTCTGCTTCTTTCCTCCATCCAACCTGAGGATGAGCAAGCAGATGTTGCCAGCTGGGGTTAAACTACAATATAATGTTTGGACCTATGGCCACTGGAGTCCAGCCTGGGGACTGGAGTCATCCCTGAGGACTTGGGGTCTCTGTCCAGGATGATGTATGTGGCTGCTGCTTTTCCAGTTGCAGCTTCAACTAGTAGCAAAGCGGCACACATGTCCCAGAGACACACACAGGGACACAGAGGACACTGGCACAGTGGTCACACAGGCTTCCACAGACAAGGTGCTGCCTTTAACAGCACCTACATAGAGAGCTCATAAAACACAATCCCAGACAAACATGTCCTTTCGCGTTCTGCACCTGGTGAAAGCAGAAGTGAAGGCGCACACACATGATGTTTTCTAGATTCACAACCACGAGCAATCCCCTGAGTACATGACACCTTTGTTAGTCCAACACCCTTGGCCAGACCCTAGGCCTTCTTACTTTCTTCACAGATTTTCCACTTGCTGTTTGATCCAGCTTGGTGCTCACTAACAAACAAATATGCACTCACACACTCATCTCAGAGACACCACGTGGTCTCAGGTCCCTCTGAATAGCAGTCTGGACATCTCTCCCTGCCTGATACTCCAGCCGAGACCCAGAGTCTCCTACTTACTGTCTAGTCCTGCTTGAGATTTTCTAACAAATACATGTGAACGACCCATGCATACCTGGTTTGGAGGAGGTAGAAACCAGGAATGTTCTCCCTCCAGCAATCATTGCTGAGCCTCATTCACACTGGTCCCTTCCACTGTCTGTTTTTTTCAGGACACATACCACTCCTACCTCAGTGGCTGACAGCCATAGGCTCCAATAGCTAGAACTGGGAGCCCCACTCTCTTCAGCACCCCTGGTGTGACTCCAGCTGCTGGCCCCAAACCCACTGATGCCAGTCCCAACAGTAGCTGACACATAGTCCTTGCAGCACTGACACAGAGTACAGAGGGTGAAATAATACAGAGAAATAGTTTTAGAAAAAGAATTTAATAAGAGGATAGGACAGACTATAGTGATCAGATTCAGTCATGCAAGTGTGCTGACTGCGCCCATTTTACACCTGATTGACCCCTTTTATACCTCTTTCTCTTTTTTTTCCCTTTGTTCTTCCCTTATTATTGCCCTATCAGTTTGCACTGACTCCCTGCAATACCCTGGACCCTGTCCTTTGCATCCTTATCCATTAATAAAATTCTGGTTTGTGTGGGGTTTTTTTTTGATAGCCCATCAATTAGTGTGACTGACAAGGTTTGTTTCTTGTCTTTGTCTTCCTTATGTTTTCCTATTGGGTTTATGTCTCTGTGTATTTTGTTTCTGGCTGCCTCCTTTGCCTTAGTAACCAGTTTAACAAAGTCCACTATCAGAGAAGCTTACAGAAATAAACATTACCACTTTCTGCATTCACTTGTCAATTAATATGATGGACCAGTTTTGGTTCTCTTTACTGCCTCCTTTATAATTTGCTGATCAGGTTTTTTGTCTCTGTATATTCTTGGTCATGGCTTTCTCCTTTTTTTATTACCTTCTTTTGTATTTAAAAATAATTTTTCAGATACCCCAAAGAAGCAGACACTATCTCCTTTCACACATCCTTTCATCTAGAATTCAAAAATAAGGAAGAAGTCTGTTTTGGGAGTTTGGTCAATAGTGGCGTGCTAACATAAAATACAGTATTCCTTAAGAAAAGATAATTAAAATAGGAAGCTTTAGAAAAAAGGCTGTACTGGACTGTTTTTAACTGTAGTGGAGTAAAAAACTATAAAAACCCCCACGTGGTTGTAGTGCTGTTGATTTCTTCCACATTCTCTCTTTGAGAGCTTTAACAAATGTTGCCAATTTGCAGACCCTCTGTTATGGCTGCCTTAAGAAAGGGATCCTACCAAAATTTGGGGTTCTTATTCCTAAGAAAAAGTAGAGGAAAAGTAGAATCCCACATACTGAGTGAAGTGGGAGGTGGGGGAGAAAACTACTGTAGGTATACTAGAAATAGAAGTGGGACCTCGTTGTGGTTTAACCCCAGTAGGTCTCTCAGCACTACACAACCACTTGCTTGCTCCCCCACAGCAAGATGGAGGAGAGAATTAGAAGGGTAAGAGTGAGAAAATTTGCAGGTTGAGATAAAGACAGTTTAACAAGTTAGGCAAAAGTTGCATGAAGAAGCAAAGCAAAACAGAGAATTCTATCACCACCCATTGGCAGGCAAGTGTTCAGCAGCCTCCAGGGAAGCTGGGCTCCATCACTCATAGCAGCGATGGGAAGACAAACACCATCACTTCAAACATCCCCCTCTTCCTTCCTTCAGATTTATTGTTGAGCATGATGCCATATGGTATGGAATATCCCTTGGGTCAGTGTGTGCCAGCTATCCCGGCTGTGTTCCCTCCCAACTTCTTGTGCACCCCCAGTCTCCTCACTGCTGGTGAGGGGTAAGAAGCTGAAAAGGCCTTACCTCTATGTAAGCACTGCTCAGCAATAACGAAAACATCCCTGTGTTATCAGCACAAATCCAAAACATAACCACATACCAATTAGTGCAAAGAAATTTATCTTCATCCCATCCAAGACTATTATAGGCTTAAATAATAAAGTGTGAGTCCTGTACTGTCGAGATGTGGATGGAGGAGAAAGATGGAATTACAAGTCAGAAGTAGTTTGTCTGGAAGGTTATTAAAGACCAGCACATATTAGGAACAGGACTTTGAGATCTAGAAGAACATTTCGATTTTTATATTTCTGCATTCCTAAATTTTAACCACCAGACTTAACGGATTCAATGAGTTTCCCATTTGGAGAGGGAATAATTTAAATGCACTATCATATTATTTTCTGAATATGATAGTGCACATTTATGCACTATCATATTATTTTCTGAATTCACTTAATGGGAATTATTTTGAATTTTAATTCCAGTAACAAGTAAACTCCCAATCTTGGCTGGTAGTTAATGAAGACAGAAACTGTCTAAATACAAACTGATGGCCTGAACCTGAAGCAATTGGTCTCCTTACCAGGTTAGTCAGAAGAAAAATAATAATAATGATTCATAAAACTCTGATAATTTTCAACTTCCTTCTTTGTCAGTTTGCTTTTAAATGTGGTTTCATTTGTTCTTATTTTGCAGCTGAGTGGACTTTGTTGTAATGAAACAAGTTTTTCTTCAGCTTAGCAAATGAAGCATAAAAAAATAAAAATCAATGTCTTGCCATTTCCATTATTGCTAAGATAGACTCTTGAAAATGTCATGATTATTTCAAAATTCAACCATTCTATTCCTGATCTTTCTTGATTCTCACTATAGCTAGCTAATGACTTTCTCCTATTTCCATCACCAGAAAAAGAAAACTCACTGACTTCAAACCAAGCAAAATACGCAATGAAAATATGCAGTGTGTAGTAGAAATAAAGTCTCTTTAATTCATTTTTTTCTGTATTTGAAGTGCACTAAATAATTCTCCTGTGGATTTTCTTTATATGGCCATTTTGCATCTTGAAAGTCAAGGCAATGGAAATTAAAAAAAAATTTTAAAAAAAAGGAGATCCCAGACCTACAGAATGGAATTTTCAAAAGGATTCTGTAGTGCTAATTCTGGTCTTATTGAAGTCAAAGGAACTTCAATATTGATCTTAGTAGGAAAATATTAAAGACTTTAGAAACTCTTATGATACTCATGAAATTATAATAGAGACGCAATGGTATCACATAGGAAATGTCATTTTCTCAGCTTATCTTAAGCCTCTAGTCTATTATAATTTAAAAGTGTACTGAGATTTTCCAAACAAAATTATTTTATTTTTCTCTATACAGTTCAGAGACTGAGTAATTCTTCATTAGTTGTTGTTTACTATTAAAAATATCAACACAATCTTCTAGTAATTAGAAACCTCATCCTGTCAGATTTTGCATAACCTAAGCATCTAAAAATACCTATGACACTGCAAGTGTCTTGCAAAATTGAGTCCCAAGATATCACAAAAAAGTTTCTCAAATAAATTGAGAAAAAAAACCTTGAACAAATTAAGAAATACTTTCAGCCACATTTCCTTGCATTATTTTGTATGCATACCTCTAACTCACCAAATTTTCAGTAGATAGAATTGAACAATAAAAATTTCTTAATGGTTTATATAGTCTTTAAACCTTCTTATTATAGATAAGAAAAATTGTGAATAATTTTTTTTGTTTCATCTGCTTAGTCTACCCAAAGCACATAACTTAATATTCAAATACATACAAGAGCAACAGCTTTTGATAGAAATTCAGTTCAATTTGTTTGGGAGCCACTACATCCTTAAATATTCCTGCAAAGCCAAAGTTTGTCAATTGTTCTTGAAACTGTCATGGAGGACTAGGTGAATGCTATAGAAGTTTATTTTTTTAAACAACTAATAAATACAGATGTAAGAGATGGGAAACATGCAACACAAAATTGCTCCTAACTGTCTTTTAATCTTAAATATTTTCCTGACTCTAGCTGCTTCATCAATACCTTCTGTTATTTTTCTTTTTTAAGTTCTATGCTTCAAAAATTGTTCATTGAATGAATATATGTTATTTTCACTATTTTATCATATTAAAGGTTAGATGTTCCAGCTGAGACTAAGGACCTGTTGTACTCTAGTGCTTATGGTGCAGATATGCAAAAGACCTGCTGCACAGCTTGTGCAATGTAAACTGAAGATGAAGGAATAATAGAAGCTGATTCTTCCCTATTGTAAATTAAGAACAAAAATCCATTACTTTCTAAATATCATATATGAGAGTTTTTGCAGAAATGCAAGTAGATTATAATCTTCTGAGGAGAGCTGATCAAAATACAAGGTTTCCAAATTTCAGCTGTGAAGCACACATATATGTAATACTAGATATATGTTGACATTTCATTATGTGACATTACTTCTACACAGTTTTCCTTATTTGTAGTATATTTTAAATAAAAGATTATATATAAAAATATTTTGTGTCTTCACCCATCATGAAACTTACAAAAATATCAATTTCACTGAACATCAATTCAAGATCTGTAGTTACAAAATCTTTTCAGAGTCATTAATCTTTTAAAGCCATCTCAGGACTACCAGTTTTTGTCAGTGTACAACTCCACAGGAAGAAGCAGACATATACCAGACATCCAAACAGCCCTGGTTGGCTAGGAATGATGAATTTTAGTTTCTAAAGATTACTTAAATTACTGAGTTTTCCCAAAGAAGACCTGATTGTCCCAGAATTATGGACTCTGGAGTTCTGGCAAGTCCCAAGGGACATAAAAGAGAGGTAACTCAGATGTTTGGTTTTTTGTTTCCTCTAACCACAAGAAAACATTTCATTTTTTATTTTGACCTTTGACAGCGCAACAGATAATTTGAGAATGAAAATAAAAGACTATGGCATTTTTAAACCTTTCTCTAGAATATGTAACTAGCATATAATGCGGATTAGCATACGATCACATCTGATGTTAAATTGCTAAAAATGTTACAGTCCTGGCTTGTTCAAATTATTATTCAATCAGTTTGTCAAGAGTGGAATATATCAGTGCAAGTAAGGCTAGTAAAATAAATTATGTGCTTTAATTTTCATCTCTTACCATGTCTCTACAGAGAGATAAGATCCTTTGAGTTTTCTAAGTTGTCTGGATCCACACTCATTGAAGCATGAAAGACATATATCTGGGTTAGTGTAGTGCTGTGAACAGTTTATCTACATCTAGAAGCAGGACATGAACAATTCACACACTATTAAGAGAAATGCCATATTGGTCTGACCATACTAGAGCAGCTATATAACTTCCTACCAAACATTTGCTTGTATCAAGCAGACTCAGAATATGGGCAGAAAAGTATGAATATGTTTAAACCCTACTCTGTAATTATGAGTTTTTATATTCTGCTACCTTGCAGGATGCTTTATATCTCACAGACAATATTTATTTTCTTTTTCTTTATAATATAGCTAGTTTGTTCTCCTTACATTTATTAAAGGTTTGTCCAGTTTCAAGGTGAGGAAGACCAGAAAGTAGCTCAATGCATTTCTTCCTACTTGTCTTTCCTGAATGGCCCAACCACTAAGGGGGAAAAGGATTTAGATATTCTGTACTTCTTGATCAGAACAGTAAAGCTGCAGAAATGATCTAGAAAGGACAACAGACAACAAATGCATTCAAATGAAATTTTGGAAAACAGTGCCTCAATTCAAAACATAGATCTTTAAAACTTCCCTCTCCGGGGGACACTTGGGTATTCCGCATGCCCTTAGATGTTGTAGGAAGGTGAAATTTCTGTATCAAATTTTCATAACACCTTAAGCTCCTGTTTTGAATTTCGCTACAAGTGCTTCAGTCCTGCCCTAGGCTATTCAGCTTGGGATGTAGTAAATGCCCAAACCTGATCAGATTGCAGAATTTTCCCAATGGAGTTTGGATAAGGAAAGAAGGTGTGAGGCGGCTTCAACCCTCTAGCTACGGCTGTTCCACTTGATGTGAGAGCATAAACTATAGGAGTCATTGTGAGTGCAATAATCTTCCTTGCCCAGGAAACACAACTCTTCCTCTTGATGTTCTTCATCGGATAGAACTTCTCATAAATAAAGCAGTAATGCCCTGGGCTTCCTTTAAAAAAATAGTCTGAGGTAAAACCCTTGTTGCCTCCTATTTCCTCCCTACTCAAAGGTCTAGTTGTTCTTTTATTTATGTGAAATGACCCATGTGAAATTGTTGCCACAATAAGTAAAGGACTATAATTCCAGAGAGGATGGGATATCAGTATATAGATAGTAAATTCAGTAAATTGAGAATTTAACTCCTGCTCATCATGACTGCTTGTGGTTGAGGGGGCGGGAGGGATTGTGCTGGTTTGGCTGTAAACCAGCAGGGGAAATTAACCCCACACAGAATACCTCGAGAGATTTTAGGTCAAAATTACAATTTTAATAAAAAAGGTTAAAATAAACGCAGTAATACAGAAACACTGGCTTAAACAAACCGACAGAGTCACAGTACAACCTGACACCCTGTTGAGCAGGGTGGTAGCTGTGCAGCCCAGTGAGGCACTGGTCCTGCAGGAAGGCCTGGTAGCCCAGTCCCGGTGGTGGAGTGGAGTAGCTGAGTCCAATTCCGAGGAGTGGAGTGGAGTAGCTGAATCCAATTCCGAGGAGTGGAGTCCAGTCGAGTCGAGTCGAGAGTCCCGTCGAGAGTGGAGTCCCGAGAGCGGAGTCCCGTCGATTCGAGGGTGCCCTTCTCCGATCCAAACCCCTTGTTTTATGCTGTGTTTCTTGGCTGGCACCTCCCCCAGGGGCGGGGACTTTCACAATGGAAGAGGATCTTCCCGATGTTCTATTGGTTGCTTTGGTAATGAGCTTGAATGAGCCCTGGGCTCCTCTGAGATGCTCCCCAGGGTTCGATGGTGTTCAGGTTAATTAGTCAGGCTGGGTGGTGCTAATGGGCCATTACCTGAGATCAGATAACCAGGGTGGGTAGTGCTTCCTGTCAGTTGGAGTGCTTATCTCAGCTGAGATAAGGAGTCCCAGGTGTGTAATTATGAAATTTATCCAGCTTTTTGTGGGTGGTAATAGAATACATAACTAACCCAGGACAGGGATGTTGTTTGTTTGTTTGTTTGGGGTTTTTTGTTTTGTTTTGCTTTGTTTCTGGGTTTCTGTTATTGGTGGTTTGTTTATTTGTGTGGAGGTTTTTGTGTTATTTAATATTGTTCTGCTTTTTCATATTGGTTAATTCTCCTTCCACCTTGTATGATACCTAAATCATGAGAAATACAAAATGGACTGACCTCATTCACATTTGGTAACTTTCGGTGTCAGGATAGCTGCTAAAGACAAATTAAGACAAATACAGACACTAGAAATGTTTTTAAAACTAAAACAGTAAAAGGTGTGAAATGAAGATAAATATTTTCTTCTCATGAGAAAGTGTATTTTAATAATAATGTGATGATTAGATAATGCTGCAACAAGTTCATAAAACATTTCAGAAAATCCCATATTGTAATATAGGAAAGTTTTGAACTCAATAATACGATGCATTTATGAGTGTCTATCCTATACTTGTTTTAAGCCCCTGAGGATATTAAATACAAATTTGAGGTTTCTTAGGCTAATGTGAGAGAAAATGAGATCAAGCAGTGCTTAGGCAGTTCACAGAAGTGCTGACCTTCTTTCTTGGCTCCTGAGTGTTCTCTAAGTGCTGTGACTGAAGATGTACATTCTTACTTAATATACATGTCTTCTAGATTTTAATTATGTATTGCATTTTATGCTGTACAGAATGAAAATTGCAGAAGCAGTGTTCTGCCATTAAGCAACTGCTGTCCCTCCACTGGCGTTTAGCTAATGGCAGGTATCTATATCTATACAGAAAATGAGATGTCAAATTTAACAAGTTGAATAGGACACGCTTACTAAAAAGGTTCCATCTATTCACTTTTATAGCTCCTCCCCTACTGTTAGCAGAGGCCTCTGAAATAATACCACTGAAGAGTAATGGGAGCGGCTATAAAAAATGTAAAGCTACTAAAGAAGCAACAATCCTAAAATAACGTTATTCCTGAGTGCACAAAAGCAGCTGCTGTATTGATGCTTGCAATCAATTACTGTACTAGAAGGCATTCGCTCCTCTTCAAGAACCTATTATTTTCAAACATAATGCAAAGTCACAGCAGGTGTCATAGTGCTGGCCCATGCATACTGCATCTCAACCACACACAAAGAGCCTTAAACAGGCTAGAGTCTGTCTATTCTACATTAAAAAAAATAAAATCCTTATATCACTGTTCTAAAGTGTTTTACCACATTTGATTTGGGGATCGTGACATTCATTGCTAAGACTAAATCCTTCATTATGCAGTTTGTTGAAGTGTTTAAAGCAATGCACCAGCATAAACAGAAAAAGTGGGATTTACTTTCAATGGCTAGCTTTTGGGTTTTGAAATTAATATATTCACATGCTTAAATGCATGTACTATGTATGAAAATGTCACTAATCAGAATTTTGCAAATCTATTATGGTTTTGACACACAATGCAAAAAGTAGGTATCACAGTTTCACAGAGATTTACTATGAGATATTAATAAAGGGTTTAATTTTACTTACATTTTTAATTTTAAAATTAATATGCAAGATAATTTGGCCATATATTAGCTATTTTGTTGTGAAATAATAACTTATTAAACTAATTTGGAAAAAAAGAATGTAACTAATCTTTGAAACATTTAAATAATACTATTTATATCCTCACTAAATAAGATTGTATGGGAATATTAAATTTTTGAATAGGTTTCAATATTTGAAATTTTAATCATTTCTATTGGGTCTCACAGTTCCAATGAAATATCTATGTGTGTGTTCATGTATATATATGTATATATAAATACACACACACTCCCCCACCTGTATATATACATCCTCAGAAACACTATTACATATTTATTAAAATATATTGTGGTCATCTAACTGCATGAGTATTGCAAAGGACATGAAACTATCCCTTTTTAGGGTTAATATGTATACAATAAGTAAGCTCTGCATCTTTTTCCAGTGGTATGACGTACAGCTGTCGGAACCTTTGAATGTTTCCTGGCTGTTGGTCCTAAAACCACAACAATATTAGGATCAGAAATGTTGCTATAGATGATTAAAAAGATTCTAAAACATAACAGCATGATTTTCATTTTCCCCTTATTCTTATAGACTAAACACAGGAATTTGGACTTGTCAACAAAAGAAGACATGATGTCTGAAGCAGAAAATTCCAACAAAGAAAACAAGAAAAGAACCAGGAACCTACCAAGTGCAGTTTCAAATAAGTGGCCTCTTTATTGTAACTGCTATCTGATATACCAAACAGAGGTTTTTACTGTAAGTGGGGTCTAAATTAGGGTATTTGCTTGTTTTAAATATTAACATGAAATAATCTTTTAGTTTATCTGAATGCAATGGAGAGTATAAAGATATTTGAAATGAATGTCTGTAAACACATTCTTCAAAATGTGAACCATGATGTGTCTTTACAGCCATTTATTTAATAGCTACACACTCTGTTTCTCATAGCATCTAAATTTTTGGCACGTCTGCAAAAAGTCCCTCCCTCCCTTGTGCCCATACACATCATGTTTGCTTAAAAAAAATTAGTGTAAGCATAAGACATTATTTTATCACAGTTTAAACAAAAATGTTAAGTTAGTAGCCTTAGCTGCAACAATCACGATACTGTGGAGTTTGGGAACAGCTGAGCACACTGGTAGTTAGTACTAAGACGAAGGTATTAGGTTTTGAGAGAGTAAACTTCAGCTTGTTCACAGCCCAGCTGCAGGAGATAAAGCCTCTCCAAGATGTAATTGCATTTAATTTGACACATTTCTGATGTCAATATTTTAGTTTCAGCCACAATATGCTCTGGAAAGCCATGTATTATTTATTTCTTTGAGTAATTACCATATTTCTTTTCTTAATAAAATTTAAGATGTTTAGTTGGTTAATTTGCTTTTCAGAAAGGTATAACAATGATATACAATTTCTCATGTTTTTAGTCTTAACCAAGATCTCATTGATTGGAATCATGGCTGTGAGTTATAATAACATGAAAGTTAGTGTGGACTAAGCTCTATCAAACTCTATTTTTGTCGTGTCAGGAAACTATTTGGGATAAAGGCCAGACTCTTCTTACTGCTATTCTCAACCACCTCTCTGTGAAGAAATGTGGAGCTGAGGATTCTGACTTTTTATAACTGAATTTCCACGTTGTTGCAGCAATACCAATTCATCATTTTTATTTTTCTTTCTAATTTTGCAGATTTTATTTAAAGAAGGAATATTCACACAAACATGATAGATTTCACAGTAAAACTTTACTTACACTTTTGCAAGAAATCAAAACAGGTATAGAAACTTGTTGGATAAAACTTCTCTAGGTATCCACAACCACGAACAAGAAAAAAACACCTCTTTTTGTTCAGATTGGAAGAGATTGCTCTCAGAAAAAAATATTTATTTCACCAAGAATTTTCACAACATTGATCCTATTTTTTATGCCTCATCCATACCTACTCTAGTTATTTCTGTATTCTCTTCACTGATGTCATGCTTGTAACTGCATTTTGTGTAAGATCATAAAGTCAGTCGTGTTTTCTTGCATGCGCTATTCCTCCCAGAAATAGGTATATATTACATTTTAAGTAACTCAGGATATTAAACTATTCTAGTCAAAGTGGAAGCATTTGATGCCTCTACATTAAAGGGCATCAATCACTAAATAATGAATATTACCTTTCCTTAAACTCAAATATAAGCATACTGAAATAATGTAAGCAATGAACACATGTAAAGCATTTTGTAATACTGTGATAGTATGCCCGACACAATGCATAAGCTTTTTCTGTAAGTATGTGATCAGTGTGACCAAAAGAGAAATAAGTTTTGTGTAGCACATAGGAGGCATACAAGTATAGAGAAAAAGTTCCTAGGCAAGAACAAGATAAATACAAGGCACTGCAAATAAGACTGGACATCCTGCAAAATATATGAGGAAGATGAACACCAAAAAACCCAGTAAAGAGCAGATGAGCTGCAGAAGGATGTGAAGAGAGCAAATAGTGTAAAAATGTCAAGCACAAACAGGCAAGATGGGGTACGAAGACAAACTTGCTTCTGGTCCAGCTTCTCACAGGGAGCTTTCAAACATGATCACTTCAACCCACGTGAGTAAGGCCATAAGGAACCATAGCTGTCTTCACTAATTGTACAGTAGTAGCACCATGATATGTATACTTACAGCTGATTTAAGATATTAATATTGTATTAATATTGTGCAAGAACTAACCTTTAGCATGAAAAATGCTGTTAAGAAGTGGCATTAGTTAGGTTTTTTCCTCTAGTTTGGGGTTTTTTTCTTTAAAAAGATTTTACAACTACCTCAATTTGTCTTCTAAGTGTTTCCATTAGAGAAATTTCTGATTCCCTGATATCTGAATTTATAGATTCAGTTGCACCATTGTACTCTAAAGTACTGTGAACTGGAGTGTGATTCAATTTGATACAAAAAAGTGTGAAAGGTTATGCAAAACAATTGGAAGTCTACATCAATGCACTCCTGTTTTTTTTAATTTCCTTATTCACAGAGAATCATGTTTTGTTAACAAAGAACTACATACAATTAAATGACACAGATTGACAAAATATGACCATTTGGTAGCACAGATAATGTAGTATAACATAATATCTATAATTAATAAAATATAATTAGTATATTCTTGCTTAATATAATGTAGCTTTAAAGTGAACTGTAAATTTTAAAAATAGGGATACAGTGACTAACTGCTTCACTATAATGAGTGTAAAACACTGTGAAATGTAAACAGTCTTTGCTGTTCTGAAGATCAGATCAGGTACTAACCGTGGGAGCAGTAGGCTATTGCACCTAAACTAGTATCTTGGTTTTGATGGGGGCAAATAACAGATATTTAGGAAATGACTGTCTATATATAGACATATAAGAATATACAGAGAAAATATGTGACAGTGCTTTTGCCTTTCAGGGTCCTGAGGACATCACCAGTCCTGATTCTTCCTGTCCAGCCTCTCCACCCTGCCTGTGGGCCTAGAAGTCCATTATGGCTGATCCCATTGACACCACAGGAGAGCCTTTGTTCAGTCTTGCCTCTAGTCCTGCTCCCTGGGTGGACCACGTATCTCCATAGCCTTGTTTCTAGTCCTGCCTTCTCCTGCTCCTGACTGCCCAAGTCCCCTGAACGGATCCCAGGCCCGGATTCTCACTTTGCCTTTCCTGGGTCTATTGAGGGACCCTGTTACTGGCATCTGGCTCTGTTTACCCTGGTCAGACCCTGTGGGGCTATTCCTCATCAGTGAGGGCATGTCCTGTGCATGGGTCACGCTTGCTTCCAACTAACCTTCCTGTAGGAAGCAAGCTTGCTTCTTCTGTTCCCTGAAAATGACTGCATGACTGTCTGAAGACATATTATCAGAGAACACTTGCAGTGCCAAAGAAACCTAGAGACAAAAAATAATAGTTTGGTAAAAATAAATGCAGAGTAAAAGGTTGAAGAGGATGTCAAAAGACCTGCTAACTAATCTTCTCACTGAGGCATAGTCATGATATTTCAGTCATATTATTGAAAACTTCTAATCAAAGGTTTGATAACTTGGACAGAAGCTGTTGCAGCATCCCATTATCCTCACAGCTAACAGTTTCTTGATATTCACTCCCAATTTTGTTTCTTGTCATTTTACATGCTGAAATTAAATGCCTTAAACTTCTACTAAGATTATTGTAGGAATGCAAGAAATGATGCAGAAAATAGAGCAAATCTAGGTGTGCTATGTCAAAACCTTCGAATTAAAATATTGTCTCAGTCATTGTTACACAGAAAATCAACACATGTATGCTGTAATAGCCAAAATCTTTGTCTTGGCTGGAAACTATTGCCACTGTCTTGGCTGTCACTGATTCTTTGCAGTAAGTTCATGAAGCTGGTCTGATTTGCTAAAAAAGATGAACAGCAAAATATAACCGGGATAATCCTCTTTCAAGAGAGTTTTGTTACATTGTAAGATGTTAACATTCTTTGTTGTACATATCTTTGAGTATTGCAGAGATGTTTAATTAAAAAGTTCTCAATAATTTATCTAATAAACAGTTAATAGGTTGATTCTTCATCCTTTTAAGTATACTCACTCTTCTATTGGATAATGGTGCCCTAATCATGAATCAATTAAAAAGCAGAAAGAAAACAATGACCTGAAATCATCCCTAGCTTTCAGAGAAAAAGAAAAGTTGGATCAGAGTGTTGGTGGCTGAGACTATAATACTATTTAGGTCAAAAAGTTGCTTCCAAAATTCACTACTGATGTATTATTTTTCTCTTTGTTTTTGAGAACTACAGAGCTAGCTTAGTTGTGCCTTTCAGACTCTGTGTTTGTGATTACAAACAAAGGAAGTGAATGTTTTCATGTGTGTGAAAGAAAGAGACAAGTATGAGACTTTATTCAATTGATAATAATCCTCAGGATTGCTAAAAGTAGTAAGAATCATGTGGTTTTGACATCAAGTGTGTGTATGCAAATATTCGCATTAATAAAATATTCAAGAAAAAACATAGCCCTGCACAAATAAAACCTGATAAGCAAGATGCTATCAGAACTTTCTCATTTCCACTTAAACACAGGAGAAAATACGAGTGGTTGTGTATTGTATACATAAGCTGATTTGGTTTACCAAGAAAAAGTTTTTAAAATGAGCGGGCATTGTCTTTTGCCTAATCTGATTTCATATATGTGTATTTTAAATTTGGAGAAAGAGTGAATTTTTATTTCTTATTCAGTAAGGAAAAAACCCTTATTTTTCACAGGGAACAGTGAAATTGATGAATTTCTTTTAAAGAACTCCTCCAGAAATTGGGAATAAAGCATGTAATAGAATCACAACCTGAACAGCTTATGTATGTTTGGACATATACTAGTGTGTACTGAGTTTGTGTAATTCTGAACTAGTGTTAAAAGCTGAGTACTCATCACTTTTTTTTCAGCTGAAGTAATTCAATAAACTACAACTGACCACATAACTCAAAATGTAAAGGCAATAGATCTAGAAGCTTATTTAGTTGGTCATGACATATGAAGACCATATATAGGAAAAAACAGACAAAGGATGCATTTCTCACTATGATATAAATAGCAACAAAAATCCATAAACCTGTTAAAATCAAGAACGTGGCTGATACCACTGATTTTGGTGGCACTTAACTTTCAGTTATTGCAGAGTGCTTTTCCTTCTGAGGTCATAATGAAAAGGATTTGAATAGTTGTGTTCTAATAAAATATTCTCCTTGCAATTGACTTATTAACCATTTCATGGTGTGAAAAAAAATCGTGCTGTATAACACTAATTCTTGATTTTTCCCAAATCACTTAGAAAATATATTCATTTAGATTTGGAATCAGCACCTCATATCTCTGAGACCTTGGTGATTTTTAAAAAAAATATTTAATTAGTAATTTTATTTATCTTTTTTTAGATATACTTACTCAGATTTTTGGCCAAGAGTTATAGTGTTTCAAGTATACACATACTCTGATGGTCCCTTCCTGGAAATTTTTTATTTTTGACTTCAGGCACTTTCTAGCCTGAATGGTTTTTTTTACCTGTTCCATCTGAATACCTGTGGCATCTCTGTCCTTGCTCTTAGGAAACACAAAATACAAATTTGCTCTGTAAATGAGATAATGGTCTCTCATTTTCAAGAGGTTGAATATTATGCCTTAAATCCTCCTAGGGAAGAAATTTAAAAGAAATAAAAATATTTCATTTTGCTATACTGAATGGAATCAATTGAACTTTTCTTTTATTACAAGTAACAAAACCCATTAAAATACAATAGATAGGTTTGGGTGCATTTTTTTTGGTGAATGAAGGACCTAAAAACACCTGGACACTCAATATACACACACACACAAGAGGCTGAGTTGCCAGTGCAGTCTAACCCAATTCAAAGCCTTACTGAAAACATCATCATGACACCACTTACATTACAAATAAAAATGCACTTCACTCAGCTCTAGTTGCTGCAGTCACTATCCACTCTTGGAGCACAGACTGAAGAGAAAAATTACCTATGGTAGAAGCCTGAAGTTTTCTATCTGGGAAAGTATGTTTTTCTTAAGGGTTTTGCTTTCTTTCAAACTTATTTCTGTAAAGAAATTGAAACCTATACTCAGCATCATAAAAACCATTAAGAGTCTAGAGAAATATCATTTTCTGAAGAAAAAGTCTTGCAGAACTCCTCTAATGTAAAATTTTTGACTGAAAGATCTATCTGACCACATAAAACTGGACATAAATTCTTTTGCCATTTCAAATTTGAAAATACGCATATAATATAATCTACAAAAATATTCAGGAAAAAAACCATGATGAAATGGTATTACTTCTTAGTTTTTACTAAGAAACAGCTATATGTCTTTGTAAATTTCTTTTAATGTGGCACAAAAGACAAGTAATTTGGAACATTAAAAAAATGTAGGATATATCTGTCTGAAAGTCAATGTGTTGGTTTTAATCTTGTAGGCCTATGCTGCACTGCGTTCAGTCGTGGAGCACTACAGTGAGGGCTGCATGTGGAGCTCTGAGTGGGGAGACTGAGACAAGAGGCCTTGAACTGGTGCTGACCTTTGCATAACAAAGGCACAACGACCTGTGGCCCATCCAACTGACTGGATGCTCAGAGACATGGCAAGAGCCGAGGACTCCAGACTTTCCTGTTCTTAGACTGTGAGGGTATAAAAGCCAGGGTTTCCTTCATTCGGGGCCCTTTCTTGGGGGCACCCTGCTCAAGCTGTTATTTTGTTATTGCACCATGATTAAATTATTTTAAGCACTGGGGTGTCTGAAACTCTGCTACGGGAAACCTGGGGTCAAGCCAGTAAGGAAACCTTGTCTGACTTGAGTGTGGTGCGTGTAGCTGCAAAGGGCTTTGGTCCCAGTTCAGGTGGTGCAAATGTGACTGCCAGAGTCACTCCTAGATGGTCAGATAGGTAAGTTTCCTCAACTCGTGAAAGTCTGCATGCAGCAGACTTCAAGAAAGTACCTATTTGAATCATGGCCAGAGACTTCACAAACTGTATTTGCTGTTACTAGGTAATTGTATGTATAGGTGAGAGAGAGGTAGTAAGCCAATATCTATATATATATATATTTATGCACATTAACTTCTGATACATGATTCTATATACATTTCAAGCAACAAAAATGCTGAATATGTAATATTGACTGAGTTTTCTCTGTAGCTAATTTGGGACTGCCTCACTTTGTGAAGTAATCTAGCAGGTTGCCTAGAACTACATATCATAAATAGTGGAGTGTTTTGGGTTGAAATGGATGTTAAAGATCATATCGTTTCAACCCTTGTGCCATAGTCAGGGACACTGCCCACTTGCTTCCATGGGACCAGATGCTCAAAGTCGCATCCACCCTTGCCTTGAACACTTCCAAGGATGGAGCATCCACAACTTCCCTGGGCAACCTGTTCCAGTGCCTCACCACCCTCACAGTAAAGAATTTTTTTCTAATGTCTGATCTAAACCTTCTCATTTTCAGTTTGAAGGCATTCCCCCTTGTTCTATCACTACATGCCCTTGTAAAAAGTCCCTCTCTAGCTTTTTTCTAGGCCCCTGCTTTAGGTACTGGAAGGCTTCTATGGGTTTCCCCAGCACCTTCTCTTCTCTAGGCTGAAAATCTCCAAATCTCTCATCCTGTCTTAATAGGAGAGGTGTTCCAAACCTCTGATACCTGAAATTGTAGTAAATAGATATAGCCAATATTAGTACCACTTAAGCATTAAATTACTTAAATTTAAATGTGAGTGAAAGGTACTAGTTACTTCCATCTTGTTTCTTATGTGACACAGGGACAGGCAATATGGACAGCCAAGTATTTTGCCTTTTACTAAGCTGCAAATTTCCACTGACTCGGCACAAGTTGACAGTAGTCAGTTATGAAATATTAAAAAAATCCTCTATGTTATGTAAGTTTGGAGTTTTTTTCTATGACAGTCCTTATTTTCTTTAATAATTTTTAGTCAAGGAGCAAACATATAGTACATCACTTAAACTGATTAATGCTGAATGAAGTTGACAGGGAAATAAATCAACCTGAAACCATTCAAAAATGCACATGTATATAACAGAAAGGGTCAAAAAGAGCACAAGGTCAATGAGTTGTACATTACCAACACATTAGTAAAATTACAACCATGAATAATCCTTAATGAAACTAGGCAAACTGTACTTTAATACTTTCTCAGTGCAAAGAGTTTTCCACAAGTAATAATACAAATTTACTTAAAATTTCTCAGGGAAAGTTATTGACAAAATATACTTGTTTACACAGTCAAACACTAATTTCATGGGATGTTTAGAAAGTTTTCAGTTTTTAAGAACTGAAAAATGGAACAAAATCAAAGTTTTTTAAAGAAATCATTTAATAAATTACCTTCCCAACAATATCCTCTATCGCATAAGAATGAGATGTGCAGAGATAAATTGTGCATTTTTACAGATGCCTGTACCTAAAGCTGATATATAAAGATTGAAAACTTGTAAAAAACCAAGAACTCTATACAAACTGATATAATGATACAAAAAATAATCTATGTAAACCCTCCTGAAACAAATCCTGCAACATATATTAGATACAAAAAGAAAATGATTCATTGCCTGTTTCAAATCCAGGATATATTTTGGGGTTTATTTTCAGATGCTGAGGAGGATTTCAGATTTCCATCTTATTCTCTTTTCCAATAGGCTGTTTTTCCCAGTTGACATCTAAGGATTTTTCCTGCTTTTTTCTTTTATGTGGCTTTCAGATGTAGTGAGACAGAACAAATAAAAATCTCAAAATACCATCCCTGCTTTCTGTTCTAACCTGGTAGATATTACCCACACAAAGTATGGAAAGAAAGCACATATCACCGATTCAGAAAAGCTCTTAGAAAGATAATTGTATCAGTTCTATCAGTTAAATTTTTGATAAACACTTCCAAATTCTTTTATTTGAGTGAAAGTTTTCATTTACAATCATGAAAACCAATTATATGCTCATAGTTTAGATGCTGCAACCCCTCAAAGACAACTGAGAGATACTGAGAGCTTTCAAACTATATATATTATTGAATTAAACTAAGCAAGATTTTTCTTTGTCATGCTAAAAAATTAGTTTCATTGAAGATGAGAAATTGGTAAGAATATCAGTACTTCTCTACTGCCTGAATCCTAAAGGGACTACAAGTTATTTCCTGTTCTTTAGAATGTGGCTTTCCAAAAGTACTACTTTCCTGTAGTACCATCATTCATTCATTTAAGCCATTATGTTATTATTGTGATCAGAACTTCTTGGAAAAGATTTTCATCTCCCTGAAAAAAATCAATTTAAGAAAAGAAAAACAGAAAGTATGCATCTTGAGATTTTGTAAGTATAAGGCAAATTTAGATCCAGGCTAAATTATTTTTATTTTTTCGTTTAAAAGTAAGCCTTGTTGACTGTAAGTGGTAAAAGCTATATAAGAGATAAATGTTATATAAGAGGTAACTGCTATGAAACATTTCAACCTGAAAATGTATTCATTGAGTTATACAGTCTCAAAGTGAATGCTTTTGAAAACTTTAGAGCCTATTTTCTGATCATTTTGAAAGAAGAAATAGAAAACAAATACTTCATGGAAACTCTTTTGCTTTTATTGAGCTAACATTTTTTTATGGAAAAAAGTTACATCAAAAACTTTGTAACACAGTCCAACTGTGAAATTATACTTATAATTTTGCAAAAAGTTACTTATTCACTCTGATATGAGTAAAAACCCCAACCTGTACTGTGGAATTCTAATGGATGGAAACATGCTACTAGAGGAGGATTCCTGATGAGCATTTCTGTTATGTGAACTTCATTCTCACAATTTTTGTCATCTCATGAGCTAGTTAAATTATACCTATCCATTTCCTAATTCATCCTAAGAAACAATAGCACATGTCTGGATGATTATAAAATGCCTCAGGTGAATTCTTCTATGACAGAAGACTGAAGAAAAAGTGACTGACTTCTCAAAAACTTGGTTAATGACATTAAAAAGTGCTGCCTGGAAAGTCTTATTAAAAACATTAGAAAAAGAATAAAAAGAGGTTTTCACATTTATTTAGGATTGCTGCTTTTGCTGTGATGTGCCTGACAATAAATTAAGACGTTTCTATTTTGTCTGTTGTGGAAATTTAGAACAATTTCATATTTAGTAGCATTTTTACTTGTTTGTGCTTTAATGCAGGTGCGACAAGCTGCTTGCCAGAAGCAGTCTCTATTATTAGGGACATTTCTCCAGTTCTTCCTAATAAATTCACACATGGTTAACAATTCATGTCCTTGCTTGTGTTTTATTAACTATACAAAAAAATTGCTTTGGAAAGCTTAATATCAAATAGTGCATAATATTATTGGATTTCCAATCAATTTTGTGAGTTTTCTGCTGCTCTGCAAGTTTGAGGTACAATTCTGAAGATTTCTCCAGGCCTCTATCTAGGAGGAAGGAAATAAATCCTTATTAAAAGAGACCCCTCCTTAGACAGAGATCTACTTATCTCTTCCTAACTTATTAAAATTATTTTAAAAAATACCCTCTCAAAAAGGCATGCATCTCTTATTCCATTTAGAAGAGATTGAAAAAATTCTTCTGAAAATAATATTGAAAATAGCAATAGTCAGCAGCAGATATTCACAGAAGACCATATATGGCTACTCATACACTGGCAAAAGAATTCCTGGTAATGGGATTTAAAGTTAACATACACGAGAATTTTTAAAGCTTGTTTCCTGAGAAGGCAAGCATAAGTTGATTTGACTGCCTGCTTCCTCCTTACCTCTGATAATTTTGAGGCCTCGAGACTAAATTCAAGCAAATGAAACAATGAGGAAGATATCACTAACTTACTAAACTCCTGTACTTTCTTTAAAAATGTAGCTGCATAGTTAAGAGCACTGTTAATATGTTCTGTGGGAAAGAATATTTTATACAATTCAAATTTGACAAAGACCCAAGCATTGGAAGTTCTATACTGAAAGAATGAGAAAAGGTTCTCATATTTCTGTATATTTATACATATAAGAATTCACATATTTCAGTTAGATACTGTGGTTCCCTAAACTTTAAATAAATCTAACTGTTGGTTCTGTCCCATGATTTTGGCTGCTGCATATCAATATTACTTCAGACATCCTTAGCATTGCAAGAAAACAAGAGGTTAAGCAGATGAACTCCATGGAAATATGAAATTACTACTTCCTGCCAGAAGTTTTCTGTTTGTTACATCCTTGGAATATCTGGGAATAGAATGAATGATCAAAAACTTTATTTCAGATACTCCAATCTTATTCTTTTTCTTTTAACACTTGTTGTCCGGGAGATACACATATTTTCCTCTTCTCCTTAGCATACATGAACTCTTGCTAGTTTTCATTAATAAAATTATGCTGATGAAGATTCAGGTTCCAGCCATTTATAGTCTTAAGGGCTCAGGAAAGGTTTCAAAGATTTCTGTCTTCTTCCCACTTTCTTTGTAAGTGCATAGCGTAGCAATGGCCATAAAAATGCTGTATAAACACATACAGCACTTTCTCTACTTTCATTGGTTTTAGATATCTAATGTAATCAGTGCAATTCTATATTACACAGTACCTGTGGAATTTCTGAGGTAATACCCTCTTACACTGCTATCTACATTACTATTCCCTAAAATTTCCCTATGCACCTTACAAATATAACCTTCCCTCTCAGTTCTCATATGCTTTTAATTTTTTTTTATTCAATCCATTTAGCCAACATATTAAGATTATGGTAGCAGTATACTACCCTCTTATTTATTTGCTTTTCCCTCAGTCTCTCTCATCAGAAAATTTTATTATCAAAGATATTTAGATTTTCAATCTAGATCATTGATAAATGAGCATTAGTGTCATGTCTAATATTAATTCTTGAATTAGCCCATTCGATTATGCTATGCACATTGATATCTCATCATTACGGATGACAATCTAAAATGCCATATACATGATATCAGACATGAAATCAGAATTCTACTCAGTGGGAGATAAAGCAACTGTAAAATATATCTTTTTTAGAGGAGAGGCTACTAACAGCTCTGTCTAATAGACTAGACAGAGCTGTAGTAGGTTACTCTCTATTAATAATTCGTACATAGGCATAGATAAAAGGCAAGTTACTTGGCCTCTGATTTATATTTGTAGATTTTATTTACCACTTTCTATCTCTGAAACCCAAACAACCTATTTCTATCTCCAGATTAGAAACTATAAAACTATACTGTAATTTAATTTATGAACAGGTAGTTATAGGATAGGAATCTCCAAATAAGAGAGAATTATGTAGTCTTAAAATACACAGAAACAGAACATGCACAACTAAATAAAATCCAACCCTTGATGAGAAGAAGCTGAGTCAGAAAATTAAGATAAATGCCTGTCTTGGAAAAATTCGGAAGGGAAGAAGAAGGAAGACAGCTGCAGCTAATGTATCTGGAGTTTCCTCTCCAGTTCTTTTATTACCTTAATTTAAAATGAGTTTAGTGCTAATAAAGTTTCTAAGCAAAACAAAGTTTCAGATTACAAACAAGAGTTTGACTGTCTAGGGAAAAAGGCTGATGACTGCAGAGGATCCAGCCCTCTGTTCAAACACAGAATTAAATTAGTTATAGAACGTTAGCTTTTTCTGCTGCAGAGTTTAGTAAACAAACATCTTTCTTGGCTTCACCTACTCACCTCTGCTAGATGCATAGGGAGCTTAGTAATTATATTTGCTGTGTAAGGGAAAAAGCGATATCCTCCATTCTATGGCTTTATACTTTCAATATGTAGCTGGCTAGAAAATAAAAAAGTATGCTCAATGGAACTGACAGAAAAGCCTGATGTTGATATTAGTGTGTTCAAGAGATTGCAATTTTGACCGAATTTAAATATGTAGTTGTGTTAACTTGCAAAAAGACAAGATGATTCTCAAACTTAATATTTTTCTAATCAAATTATTATTGTTAATAATTGTAATAATTCTGTCTTGCTACTAATATGTTTTTTTCACATAAGGCCATCCCTTTTGACCTTTTCTAAATGTCAGCAATAATATTTAATATGAATATGCTTCACAGACACTTTAAACACTCATATAGTGTTTAATATTAAAAGATAATAATCTTGGTATTTGTACTCAAAATGTCACTGAATATTGCATGAACAGTGATCACTCTGGCTTAATAGCAAGGTGTGTATTCAAACCCAGATATTATCAGATAGCTTAGGAAATTAATATGGAAGAAAATTGATGTTTTGATGCTTCTTTGTTTTTTAAATTACTGAGTGTTTGTAGAACACTCTTCCTTTGTAAGAAATTTGGCCATAGGGTTCAGTGTTGAATGATTATTTGGAAATATGTAAAAAGGAAAAGAAAATATTAGTTCATGCTTACATACATTAATGAAGATGTATCTTAATGCTAATGCTCTTCGATTCTAAAAAAAGTCTTGCAATGAGCACACTGGAGATCATATCAAGTAAAAGACCTACTTTGATGAACCTAGTTCCCAAATGAACTATGTATTAAGGCATTCCAAATAAGTAGAAACCTAAGATGGGTGATTTGGAAAAAAAATAAAAACAACCAAACAAAACCACCATACTTTAATTGACAAGAGACTTTCAATGAACCCGTAAGAAATATCACTTATGTGTTGTGTGCTTAAAAAAAGAAGTAAGTTAGATCCTCTGAAAAGCTTCTCCATACACATTGACCTAAACCCTAGAATTTTCTTGCAATGGAAGGTTCCTATAATCATTATTTTCACAGTAATTCAGTAAAATCTATTGAGTTTGTCTAAAACTTAAATTCTGAATTAAAAGCCTTCTCTTTAAATTTTCAAAGCTGTCACCAGGAAAGGGAAGATCTAGTTTTTAATTTTTCCTTAGATTTAGGATGTGTAAGACCACATATCCAGATGACTTCTGTATCAACTGTCTTAAGGAGAAAGAAAAGTGACAGTGAGGAAAAAGCAGAGGAATAATTTTGTTCCTACCAGTAGCTCACTTTCTAAAGAAGGTGGATGCAAAATCTGAATTTGCAAGGCTTTTTACTCTAATATTGCGACTATAGAAGGAAAAATAGCATTTATATTAAACAAAATAACTAAGAACAAATGAAAAATGCTGTCTAAACCAGGAATGAGGATTTACATCTCTCTTCATAAGTGCTCTTGCTGCTACATAATAATATTATGCTCTTGTCTGTGTTGAATTCCTTTATTCTGCAAAGAATAACAAAACTCCTGTTGAACAGAGCAATGGCCTAGCACGTCTTGGAAGTGCCTGTGTATTATGCATGTACCACGGTGTGAGTGGGCAGGTACAAGTTTGAAGGATTTACAACATGTGCATGGTACATCTTCTGGCAAAACATATGCAGAAAATTGTAATTATGCATATGCCAGCCGAGGATTTGGAATCCCTCAGTATTCATTGACCCAACACCCAAGTAGAGTGTTAAATAAAACTTATAGTAACATTGTCATATCCAACCTGATAAAAAATTAATTGAAGGTAATAAACAGAAGCATTCTGTTAGACGCTGTTTCTGGAGGTTTAAAGTGTATGGTCTATTTCTGAATACAAGAAGACTGATGGCTATGCGGCCCATGTCTTCATAGTCCAACCTGTTTTCAGCCTTACTTCCATAGTTTTCTGTATATGCCTGCAAGTTTTTTGAGATTTTCCTCTGCTCCCTTAGACAATTCTTAAATAAAGTGTAGAACCTGTTTGTTCACTATTAAGAAAATAATTCTTTACCAGTCAATAAAGCACATGCCTCACTATCATTTAATTAAGACATCAGATATAAAAAACAAACCTACAAAAAGTCACGTGCCCCAGGAAATAATACACCACTTGGCAAGCAGGAGCAGATCACCCCGTAGAGTTTCTGGAAAACTCTTCAAACCTCTCATCAAGGGATACATGTTTTCCTGCACATCATCATGTTTTTCATTGTTATTTGTTCTATTCTAAATTAATAGAGATTGGATTATAGTATGACTGGTAGGTATTTGCCAATAAAATAGAAGTGATTTGTGACATGCTATGGCCTCTGTATAAAATAGATGTTCTTTTAAATCACGATATGTATGTTTGTACGTCCAAAGGACACAAAACTGAACATTTGTTGTAATAACCTTCTTATACACCATTTTTTGTAGGTAGAAGAAACAGCATGGATAATAAAAAAAGTGGCATCAATAAACAAAACAGATGCTCTTATGCTAAGATGACCACTTAGTTTCTTACACTTTCTTGAGCTGCTTCTTCGACTTCTGCTGTTAAAATAGTTTTTATACAAGATGTGCACTTTTTCCAATTTTTTTTTCTTTTTCTGATTGACAAGACCTTTTCCAAAATAACTTCACAAACATGAAATGGGAGATCCTTCTAGTTTCCCTTTCTGACTGGGTATTCTCTGTTCTGAAAGGTTAACAGACCATGTTTTATTCCGAGAAAAAGCCCAGTGACACTTTTTTTAATAGTTCACTGAAGCCAGGGAGTCAGGGAAAAACTTAATTTTGCATCTAAAAGCATTTTACTTTGCTGTGTGGAAAAATGCTGGAGACAGACATACTGAAAAACATCTGGAACAGTTTTGGGCATGAACATTCACACAAAGAAAGGGAGGGAAGAGTAAAAAAAGAAGAAATACTTGTTATATGAGAACCTTCCTGGTTTATATTAAAAAATTCTATTTTGTTTAGACTTTTCAAGATGCAGAAGAAAAAATGTCTCTTCATTGGTTTTTTGGAATCATAGATGATAGATGTACAAGAGATATAGATACAGATATTTATATATAATGTGTCCATGTGTGGATGGGTGAGTGTGGATGTGTAGTTATGTGTGGCATTCAGACTTCAGTCACACTGTCATTTGGAGCATTTTATAGCAGAATCACCTCTTTTTTCTTCCTTATACAATGAAACTGTCTGATTTTTATATTAGAAATTTAAATCTAAGAACAAAATAGATTGGGTCAGTTATTTATAGTATCAACTAAAGGCTTAGTTCAGTACTTGTAAGACAGGTAATTAACAAAGAAACTGAAGACTTGATATTCAGCTCTTAATTTAGAAACAGAAAGGTTAGAAAAAATCTTACAGGTGATGTTAAAATTAAGTTAAAATATATGAAAAGAAAGAAAACACAACAGAATATATTCTGACAAGCACTTTCCTTTAAATTAAAGTTAATTTTTTAAATATTATAAACTTCAAAATGAATAAAGAATTCTTGTATATTGCTGTGTCGATGGAGCGATTACCTATCCGCAACATATTGCAAATACAAATAAGGGGAATAACATAAAAATAAAAACAAAACAAACCTTCAAGATGTCTGCAAAATAGTTACCCTTTAAATTTGTTTTGCTTGTAGAGAAATCAAATTAACAGGAGATAAATTATAATACGTTAAGAAAAGGACAAATAAAACTTTGAATATACTAAGGATGAGAAGCTCTGAACATTGATCAAGACTCCAGAAGCAGTTGTCTCCCAGGAGTTGCTATTGGGAATGGGAACAGAAATCAGAGAAGCCAACAGAATATCCTTATTTAAGAAAAAGCTTTGGGACACAGCAGGAAATTAAAGACCAAATAGTTTAACTTCAATTTGCAGGAAAGTATTAGGAACTACTTTAAACCACTGGATCGGAAAATGTTTAGAAAAGCACAACTGGATTAAATGAAGGTTGGAATAGGAGGGTTATGCCTTACTAATCTGTTAGTTCTATGAGATGATCACTGCCAAAATGGAGAAAGGAATTGCAGTGTAGACATCATACTTAATGGCTTCTTGGGAAGCTTTTTAATATCAGAGGTTGTGTAAGGTTCAAAATCGTTGAACAGGAGAGAATCTGGCATATAATTGAAACAAAAGTGGCTAAAGGACTAAAGGACAGAGGGCAAGCCACTATAAACCTGGAACAATATCATTTGGAGAAAAAAAAAAGAGGAAAAAAGCAACCTGATCCTATAGAAATAAACTTCTAGACTAGTGCCTGGGAATGTATTATGCTGGGTTCAGGATAACATAATACCTTGCACTGTGTATAAAAATCTAGAAATAAAAGAAAGGTCTAAGTTTAATAAATGATCTCAAAAATATTTCATATTTCTTTTTTTTTTCAATGACAGGTTTTTCCCTACAACTTCTAACAGTAAAGCAAAACAAGTACAGTCCATCTTTCCTTGTGATACCCTTAAAAAACCTTATCTACATTACAGGAAAGTCCCACATATGTGCTTTAGGTTTTAGTAAGGGTTATAAATGTCAGTGTAGATTAGGAAAAAAATAAAATTCAGTGTTCAAAAAGCAAGTATTCTTCTGTCTGATTCTATCCAGAATGTATTTAAGACTTTGAAGTAGGAAAAAGTGTATCATCTTAGAAGAAAAGTAAAGCCAAAACAAAACAAGAAAAAAAAATACCCCCAAACTCGTGCTAAATGGAAGTGAAAAGACCACTTTCATCTTACTCTTCATGTGTTTGGAAGACTGATGTGGTTTTTACTTGTCAAAGTTTCCAGTGAAGATGACAACAATATCTCATATAGCCTGAAAATTTCTAGGATCCCTTTTTTAATCTGTTTCACTTTGTCTTTAGCTTGATGACAGTTACTTACCATTACAAAAGAGATATGGAAGAAAAAATCTTCTAATTTTGTGGCCACTGAAATGACAAAAGATTTGGAAAACTAAATTAGATTATGGCAATTTTTAGCCTTAGAATAATACTTTCTACAAAAAGAATGTAAGGAAAATTTCTGAATAGTTTACAATTTGAAACTTTTTTTTAAAATACATATATAATGTATTGAGACAGGGAAAATAAGATTCTTGTACCACAGTAAATTGTGCTTTTAAAAGAAATAAAAGAAACTCTCACCTGTCTTTAAAATTACTTCGTAAGATTTTATATTATAAGTAATATAATTATCTATAAGGTAATATAATTTTAGAATATCTTACAGATAATATAAATGTTACAGAAATCTAAAATATAATAGGTGTGGGGGTTTTTCATGCTCTTTTTTCTATTTACTGTTGCCTTGCTGAATAATACTTAATATTTGTGGAGGTTTGACATTGGCCAGCTGCTGAATATCCACACTTTCACTTCCCCTACTCAACCGGAGAGGAGAAAATTAGATGAAAAAGCTCATGAGTGGAGGTAAAGACATGGACATCACTCACCAGTTACTATCACAGGCAAAATAGACTCAAATTGAGAAAGAAATATTTAATTTATTGTCAATTAAAACAGAGTGAGGTGGTGAGAAACAAAGACCTAAACTAAGCACCTTCCCCTCAGTCCACCCTGCTTCCCAAGGCAAACATCATTCCTGACTTTTCTACTGCCCTGATGCCAAAGAGATTTTTGCTTTTATGCTTTTTATATTAATAGTATATTTAGTAGCCCTGTAGTCCTGTAGCCTTTACCCTCTAACCTTGTAAACTCCTAGCTAGCAAACTCCCTATCCCATAGTCCCTATCCCTATAGTCAAAATAAGATTCCTATGTCACCACTAGTATTCTAGGGACCAGAGACGCTTCTCTGTCCCATATCTCCTAAAAGCCCAAACAACAGTAGCTAGCAGCATTAGGCAGGGATTTCCTTTCTGAGCCAAAGGAAATCACCTCATTAACAGTATTTCTAATTGGGAGATTTTTTCTAAACTATTTTAATTTGATGTAAACCTATAAAAGTGCTATGGGTACACACACACACACAGAGAATGGACACTTATGACAGGACACAAAACCGATCAGTGTGCGTTTGCACCCTGGAGGACTTCCAATAAAGGTAACTGCTTTCCCTACCCTCATAACAATCGTCCAGCTTCTGATTTTTAAGCAGATAAAGGCATCAGCCCTACCAACAGCTCATGAAAGATGGGGAATGAGGGGAATGGTCAGTGCCACTCCTTCCTCTTTACACTTTCTGCTTGTTCCAGTGTGGTTTCTTCCCATGGGCTGCGGTCCTTAGTAATAAACGTGTTTCAGTGTCGGTCCTCCACGACCCACAGCTCCCACCAGAAAACCTTCCCATGTGGGCTTCTATCCATGGTCAAAGCTTTTATAAGGCACAACATCACTCTGGCATTGGGTTCTCCACATTCTGCAGTGTGGTTATCTGCTCCAACTTGGTCTACTACATGGGCTGGAGAAGTCTACTTCTGTAGTTTTAAACAGAATGCCCATTTGTAGTGGGCTGACCCTGGCTGGATTCCAGGCACCCACCAAAGCTGCTCTATCATTCCCCTCCACTCCACAGATGGACAGGGGAGAGCAAATATGACAAAGGGTTCATGAGTTGAGGTAAGGACTGAGAGAGATCACTCACTAAACACCATCACAGACAGAACAAGCCAGACTGAATTAGAGATATTAATTGAATTTATTACTAACAAAATCAGAGCACGATAATGAGAAGTAAAATAAGACCTTAAATAAACCTTCCCTCCACTCCTCCTCCCTTCCCAGCTCTACCTCCTCCCCTCAGTGGCACAGAGAATGGGGGTTATAGCCACTTCATCACATCTCCCTGCCACTGCTCAGGGAGAGGAGTCCTTCTCTTGTTCCAAAGTGGAGTTCCTCCCACAGGCAACAGTTCTCCATGAACTCCTGCAATATGGGTCACTCTTCCACATGGTGCAGTCCTTCATAGGCTGCTCCAGCCTGGTCCCCCACAGGCTCACAAGCTCTACCAGGAAACCTGCTCCAGCATGGGCTCCTCTCTCCATGGGTCTGCAGGTTCCTGCCAGGAACCTGCTCCAGCATGCGTTTACCACATGTTCGCAGCTCCTCTCAGGCATCCACCTGCTCCAGCATGGATCTCCTCCACAGGTTGTGGGTGGATCTCTGCATCCCCATGGATCTCCATGGGGCTCCAGGGGCACAGCTGCTTCACCATGGTCTTCACCATGGGCCGCAGGGGAATGCCAGCTCTGGTGCCTGGATCACCTCCTGCCCCTCCTTTTCCACTGACCTTGGTGTCTGCAGAGTTGTTCCTCTCACATATTTTCTCACATATTCTTACTCTGCTCTTCTCTGGCTGCAATTACATCTGTGCAATAACTTTTTTTTCCTTCTTAAATCTGTTGTCACAGAGTTACCACCATTTCCAATTGGCCCAGCTGTTATAGTAAGGGGTCCTGGTGCCCTGTCTGAGCTCGAGCCCCGACGCTGGCACCTGCCCCTGAGGGTCCAGTCTGGACTGGAGCTGCTCCAAGACATTTAGGTGGGTGACTCACCCTGAGATGTGTCTGCTCGTGGCTAGATGCAGGACAGGACGCAGTTGGTATAAAGGACCGAGGCAGGAGGCAAAGAGTTCGGGAGTGTGGTCTCCGCAAACTCTCCTTTATTGGGGATGAGGACATGGGGTCCGGGCAGGAGAGATCTTCCTGCAGAAGACCCCGAGCATAGGGTGTGCAAGAGGTTAAAAGGGAAGCAGAAAGAGGAGGGGTTTGGGGTTACAACCAGTCAAGGAAGGGCTTAGGGGAGGATCTGAGGGTTCAGAGTCCAATCACAGCAACCAAGGGGAGGGTACATAACATCGTAACCAATCAGCAACCGAGTATAACAGAACCTTCGAGAACAAAGGGCAGAACTTAACATTAATTGACAACCAGGGTGCTGACAGGGAGAGAGAGAGGGGGTGGGCTCTAAACATTAGCCCCTTCCTGCGACTCCTCCTCCTAAGAGGAGGGATCCACATCGGAGGCAGGATCTTCTATGCCAGCTGTGGCAACTTGAGAGGACTGACCCACCACACCCAGCCTTGGCCATCAGCATGTCCATCTTGGAGCCAGCTGGCATTGGCTCTGCTGGACATGGGGGAAGCTTCTGGCAGCTTCTCACAGAAGCCACTCCTGTAGCCCCCTTTGCTACCAAAACCTGGCTGTACAAACCCAGTACACCATTGCAGACCAGAACATTTTTTCATTGCTAGTAAAAACACACTGATTTTATATTTACTTGACAGTGCTATGATTGCCTTGTACTAAGCTTATTTTCACTTATTTCACCTGCAGTTAAAATTGTGTAGTGGCTAAATAACCACTGCCTTTTGCTAATTAAGCTTTTGTTTATCGGAATCACAAAATATTAGAATCAGACTGAATTGTCTGCGCTCTAGAATAAAAAGTGACATGGAAGAGTGCAGATGCATCATGATACAAGGAATGCAGCCTTGCAAATGAGGTGAAACTGGTTTAGAGATAACAAAGAAAAGCAGAAAATTGAATGACTGTGAACTGATGAAAAGAAATAGCATGTAAGCAGAGTGTGTTAAATTGTATAAAGATAACCCTGAACAGACTGCAAGAACGAAGTGGAAGACAAGCTCACTGCTAATATCTAGAAAGGTTATTGCAAAAACACAGTTTCAAGGCCTCGTTTCTCTTGATTTGGAGACTTGATTTCTCCTTAAAACACTTTGGAGCCTGATTTTTCTCTTGGTTAGGAAGGAAATTATGCTGTACAATTCTTTCCTCTGTGATAATGGAGAAATGTATAAAATGGCAGCTTCACCAGCTCAGAATCAGGGTATCCAGACCCTCAGAGGTTTTTCTTCTTGCACTGCTTCTGCTCTCTCCACCCCAGCTGCATGTAATCCCTATCATCTCTCTTTGTATCAAGAATTTTTGATGGTCAAGAGTTTGTGATAAACTCTGAAAGCTACTATGTGAACGTGTTTAACTAGAATAGTGAGGGTGAAGGCTTCATTAACTTAAGCTGTGATGCTCAGCTCAGGAAAACATGAACAATCCTGAGGCTCATCTGGAAACTTGTAAACTCAAAACCCTGGTAAATCCTATAAAGACACTGGAATACCTATATCAAAGATAGTTACTTGAAACATTTATCAGTTGTAATAAGCCAAAGACACACCTTTCTTGTGTCCAGCAAAATATTACTACTGAATTTCTCTGAATACAGACCTAGGTGTTACCAGTCACATTTATGAGTGGTATGTATGGGAGGTGTTGACCTCTTTTTATTACAGATGTTTAAGCAAAATTGAATGAAATTTCACATTTTATTGCCACTGCATGCTATAGATTTAGTGTCTACTAAAGGCTAAAGAAGTCATTGTCTGTTCTTTGCGGTTAAAATAGTATCACTTTATGGTTTATATACTCCAGATGAAATATTCCCATGTTTTAAACATGCCTCAAACTTGTTTTTCCACTTTTTTCCACCTGTCTGAGTTAGGTGAGCACTACTGGAACAAAAATATAGCCAACATCCAATCATTCAGTGTTCCTGAGATAGGATGAAAACAATTTTTTAGTTTGTGGCAATGATAATTTTCTAGGAGATTTTTTCAAGAACAAAACATTGGGGGTTTTCTGAAATAATACATTGCCATTACCAATACCCTGTCTGTAGCCAAAGCAGAGGCTTGTGACACCTGTAAACCCTAAATGTCCTAATCAGGATATCATTAATATTAGCTCGCCTTGATCTTGAATTTAAGTGTATTGAAATTATGTAATTAATAACATATAAACACTTTGTAACACTGTTAGTTTATAGCCAGATATATATTTACTGAATGAATAGTGATCAATGTGACCACCAAAGTGTTAGAGAGGTGTAATTTTATATAGGAGGCTCCAATGCAAACTAAAATTGTCAGACAAAGAACAAGATAAGCACAAGGAACTGCAAATAGGCAGGGACATCCTAATGAATATGCAAGAAGAATGACTACCTAGAGAAAAGAAAAACAAGATAAGCAGTATTGGGAGCAGATGAGACATCACCTCTCACTACCCCTTTGGGGATCAAAGACAATAGCATACAAGCATTAGATATAAACAAGAGGAATTGGAGAAGAAACAAGACAAATCCACTTTGGTTTGATGTCTCTCATCAAACCGTTTTTAAGTCTGATCACTGAGATCTTAATGACTAAAAATAACTAAGGGCTGCAGTCACCAGTGCTAACTATATGGTATCAACTTTGTAGTATTGCATATTGAGAAATAAATTAGAAAATATTCCTAAACCTAAAATCCATAAGTTTTCATGGTGCCACACAGGAAAAATGGCAGTGTCAGGTCCTTGGTCTCTTTTTCTCCTGTAGTAGACAAGATCTTGAACCTTCCCCCTTGTTGCACTAAGGGTATGGAAATTTGACAGAAAATAAACCCTCTTGCATTCCAGTTGGTCCTTAGAGATCAGAGCAGCTGGGTGCAGTGGACCTAATTTCTGATTATAACCAATTCATCACTATAAGTCTGGTGGAGTTCAAGAAGAACTTTCATGAGCACAGATTCACAGATAATTTGATCTAGCAATTCAGTTCTGTACATCTGGTTGAGTTCAGTATGAACTTGCATGATCCAGATTAATAAATAGTATGATTTCTTGGAGAAATAGGAAAGCAGGTTCAGAATTGATGGTAATAAGTGAGCTAACAGAGTAGTAATATGTGTTGCGACAGAAAGTATAGTAACAGAGATCTATTAGTGCTAGATTTAGATAATATAGATATATAGATAGATACAGATAATAGATGAGAGAGAGACGTAGATATAGATGATATAGATATAGATAAAATATTCCTGGGTCCAATGCACTTGGAGGCACAAAGCTCACTTAAAGGCTGGGGTTTTCTGGGGTATCTCTATAGAGCAATTTCTGACCCTCTTCTGCCATATCTTTCATTTCCATCCACCCAGATCTTACGCATACCTGACAAGTCATTACCTGGCTTATCACTGATTGCGTGCATGATAATAATACACAAAGCACAATAATTAACAACAGCCCTGTCCGGGCAGACAAGAAAGTGCAAAACCATGATTAGAAAAATTCGAATGCAGGGAGAAATATAGGAGAGGGTTTCTTATTAGAGGTAAAAACATGCAGGGAGGAAAGAAATCATTCCCTGAAAGTATGTCCGATACACTAAGTCTCACACACTATCTGTGAAATTTGCTTATATGTTCCCTTCTTCCTATTCTCTCACCACAATTCTGGCATCATCATTCCAAGATACTAAGTTGTTCCACAGGCCACAAAATGGGAGGTCCCTGACTAGTGACCAAGTATATGGTCCCAGGAACAGCAGAGGCACTGTGAAGTAGTCTTCAGCATTGAAAGGAGATTCATGCTAAACCAGAGTACTACAATGTTGGGACTCAAGCTGGAGCGTATCCTAACGGTGGGCCAATAAATTGTCCAAATAGGAGACATGCAAAAAAGTCTAACCCATTACAGGGGATATCTCACAATCTGGTGCATATATAAATTTACATAAGATATGTGTATGACTTCCACAAGACAGAAACTCATATAAATTGCAGTAAGCAAGAAACATTTCTCATAAGTGTAATGTAGCTTTCATTGAGAGCGGAAGGAAGCAATTTCAGCAGTTTTAAAATATGTTCTATGTCTTAACTCATGATTTAAAACTTTAACCTTGAAAGATGTTAGTTATTGAATCAAATCATTAAGGGCTCATTTTCCATTTAAACCTTCAACAATATTACAATTGATAGAGCACGGTAAAAAGATTACAGGTCTAAGTGATGATTCCGATATAATGACTTTTTTTTTTCCAGTTACAGTTGCAGGAAAGCTGTATCCCACATAAATTAATGAAAATTAAAATTTAAAAAGAATTAATTAATTAATTAGAAACATTTCAGGAAATGGAAGACTGGAAGCTAGAAGGGAAAAAAGGGAGCAAATCAGCAAAACATGAAGCAACATAGGAAAAGGAGGATTTAAAATACCAGGAGACAACACATGTTGGTAGTTGATTCTCAGTCTGTGCTGCTTTTTTTTTTCAATAATGTATTTACTCCTTTCAAAAGTATTAAAATTAAATAAGAAAGGATGTAAAGAAAAAAACAACACAGATAGGCAGCCTATCTATGTAGTACTTCATTGTTTGTTATTCACCTCCACTAAAATGGGGAGAAAAGCCACGAATGATAAAGCCTAGTTTACTCTTCATAAATTGTGACATGACAGCATATTTATCACTAATATTCAGAGATGATGTGAGATGGTATCTTGCTCAAAGGTTTAGTGATTCAAGAAAATATCAACATGATTACAATGTACAGAGATATATCTGCTATTAATTCTGATGTGTTATAGCACATGAATTCAATAAAGAAGTCAGATTGACTAATTAAAACTTTATTCTATGTAAAACTTGAACAATGAAATTGCTGCTTAGCCTTTTATGTTATTTTCTGACAGTCGGCAGACAACTTCAGAGACTAGCTTGAACTGTCAAAATAATTTATATATATTAAATGTCAATGCAATTCAGGAAGAAGAAAAAATTTGCTTTCAATATGACATTTATATGCCAGAGCTTGATTTAGATATGCAGAGGTAGCAAGATATGTTAGCTAAAAGTAGTTATGCAGCATATTTCCAAACATGATGTCCCATTTATGTTTAAAATGATGTGGACTGAATCAATTAGGAGAAACAAGTAAGTTCCAAGAAGTACTTCTAAAAAGCTGTGGAGTTGCTTAGTAACCTGATGTTACACTTCACTTCCCAACAGAACTATAAAGCTGTCAGACTGGTAATGGAGAGCTCCCCAAGATAAATGGTGCCTCATGTTTTGCCAAAACCATGATTCTATTAAATATGTTATACCTAACTTTGGGGAGTCATGCATATGCATATAGTAATACATGCAACAGGACAGTTATCAAAGAAATGAGTTTTAGTTGCACTTTGTCATAAAAATCCAATACTTTCCCTCCTTAAATGCATTATCTTGTCAGACAGGAGAAGGCACTGGATCCAGAATGCCTAAGGGGAAAATTTTAATCCGGCTCTTTCTTAGTGCTATATTTACCTGACATCAGCTTTGTTCTTCACTGACAGTAATCTAGCATAATCTACTGTATGCATCCTAGACTTGGAAATCTAGCTTTTTCTGCCTGAAACTTCTTTGAGAAGTCACCATGTAGTCTCCAATCATAGGAGTTTACTTTCAGTGTATATCAGAATAGATGTGTCTTAAATTTCAGTGAAAATTCAAAACTATTTCAAGACCATTTAGTTAAAAATACAAACATACTGAAGGAAGGATATCAACCTTCCTTTCTCAATAACTGAGACATCAGTTCCAAAGCCTACTTTCTTCTCAGGAACATAATCAATTTCTGAAATTGAGAGAATTAAATCTGATAATTAAGGAAAAATCTAATCTAAAAATCAGCCACAGGAATTCTGCCAGAGTCTGAGGTGAATGTCATTTAGTTACAACAAAATACTTTATAAATAGGGGAGAACAAAAAGTTATCTAATATAATAGAGTCAGATCATCAGTTGAAGTGAAATGGACTGATGAACTCTGTCCAGGTATGTTGATAATATTTACTCCGGAGTTCAAGCCTAAAATAGAATAATGACACATTTATAAAGAAAAATGACTAAATGAAACAGAAGGTTATTTTCCTTTTTAAAAAGTACTTTCTTGAATTCTGTCCAAGTAACTTTCACACTGTCTTCTGTTCTCCAGCATCTTAAGTGCTCCTGAAAAATCTCTTTTAAGACCACACTTTGTTGTTCACTTCTCTAAATGGCAGAACTAGGACAAGATAGTTCACAGTGCTGAAAATGATAACAGCCCTCAAATATATAGCAAAAGATTCAGAGAAAAATTGTTGAAAAAAAGTGTTTGTAGGTAGAAATATCAGATAAAATGGCTGCAGTCAGATCAAGGTGCAAGGAATTTGTGGAATGTTTAAAATTTCATTAGAATTGAATGAAACAAATGTGAGAAGGTAGAGCACCAAAATTTAATATGGGCTACAGCAAAAAAAGACCATTTCACATCTTCCTATACCTTTATTCACATCATCTAGGATTTTTAGCATAACTTTTAAAACAATAATCTTTTTATTGCTTAATTTTTAACCAGAAGAAATCAAAGAATAATTATTTTCTTACTTCCATTGAACATGACATTCATTAAAACATTTTTTAATTTTCCAGTGCTAGGAAATTGATAGTTGCAAGGGCATGATTTCTCAGCATGATATTGTGATAATTCATAGGTGTATCAGGAGGTTATTCTTTTCCTTTGCCTTTACTTTCCTTGCTGTTCCTCAATTAACTAGTGGCTTCTCTATTTTCAGTGAAGATTCTACAAATTATAAAAGGACTCAGTGAAATTCAAACAGAAAATACTGAAATTGTTCACATTTATATTTTTTTCTGAACTAATCATATAATTTTGTCTGCACCCTTAATCCATGGATTAAAACTAGAATAAAATTTACAGACTACTTGAATAGGTAATGTTACAAAATATTTTTCTTACCAGTTTACCCATAGCTTGGTATACAAACAGCAAATCATAAATTTCAAAATATATTATGTTGGCTTCTAGTAAGTTTAGTAATTGATAGCTGTATGTTAGCAAGACAGTTTTAGAACAATTGGCAAATTCCTTTTCATAGTGTAATAACATTTTCTCACTTCTTTTTTAAATAGTTTGACAAGGCTTTCCATGTCTTATTTTGGTAAGTTTTCTGAAATAAAATGTTTATGCGTTTTTTGTCAGGTATAGTAGTTTTTCAACAAACCAAACAACATTTTAAAAAGATTTGTGTAGATGATTTACTACGATATAGTTCTGCTAGATAACAAATTTATTCTTTAATATGTATTTGAAGAAAAGCATGATGGACATTTCAGAATTTAAAATTAAAATACCCAATAGCTACCTATAACACTGACTATAATTTGTCAGATCTTTTTCCATATGTGGACATATGGATTCAGAAGGAGGCCTGTGCAACTCACTCACAGAACAAATTAAGTTTCTTTCTGTCAACAGGGCTATGGACCTGTTTGCTAGTTGTATATCTTTCTCCTGCTGATTAGTCTACAGGTGCAGTCCTTCCCTCCATCTGAGTCTGCGGTCCATTTTGAGTAGGTGGTCAATGAGTCGGTGGTCACGATCGCCCACTGTAGGAATTACCTTTCCACCAGGTACTGCTCCGTTCTGCTGACTTCAGTCCTGGTGACTATCATCCAGACAGCCCATTCATCTTGGGATTGTCTTCCCTTTTCCTTAAAAAAAACAGATTAGCCAAGCATAAAACATTCACAATGCAATAGGTTAATCATAGCTGTCCAGCTACAGCTACTGATTAACAATTAAAAAAATTGCAAAGTTTGATTCAAATCTTGAAGGGCTTAAATCTTGAGGAGTTCTATATCAAGGCTGGTCCAATAATGAAAGAGAATCTCAAAAAGATATGAAGGCATGAAAGTCTCCATCCTTGCGGTATTCAGACCTTGGCTGAGGAAGGCATTGACCATCCTTGTTTAATTCTCGCTGAGCATGGGTTTCAACTAAATGGAAGTCCTTTCCAACTCAAACTGTTCTGTGATTCTATGTTCAGGTATCACTGCTGAATTTTTAGCTGAATGCCATTAAAAACCTTAAGCACAAGACTTGTTCTTAAACTATTTGCTTCACTTTCAGAGACTACCATGTATTTGTAATTAAATACTATGCCTTCTGTAAGCATAATGAGTTAGGTTTTGATAGGAGAAAGCCCATTGTTCCCACTCATGCGTATTTTTCAATGGGATCCAAGCTAAATTATGCACTATTGCAAATTCTTTGCACAGCTAACTCAGTGTAAGAAGTCATTTTGTGTTCTAAAGCTGATGGCAGATTTGTATTTGTGAAATATTTGAATTAAGTGAAGGAAATGGTGCCTAAAGTGTGGCAACTGTTTAATCAGTGAGTAATTTACTCTTAATGCGTGAAGTATTTTTTATGGGCTCATTTATGATAACAGACATTCATGGCTCAATCAATGTAAGCAACAGATTTATGGTGTATTTAGTCACAACATAATCCAATGTAAGTACTCTTATTACTATTCACAGTTTAATTCTCTTTTTTTTTCCGTCATACCACTTATGGCATGTAACTAAATTCATATAAAGTACTTATCAGAATCTTTCAAACAACATTTATTAACATCTGTCTCATATTTTTACATTCAGATGTTGGACTTCAAAATACAGTACTATTATCTAATTTGCATAATTGCATGGATAAAAGGATGTTAATTTTCTTCCCATATCAAAGAAACAATAAGAGAAACCATTAATGTGGCAATTAATCATTCTTCTGAAATGTCTTTCTTTTTGTCCAAATATTGGGGTCTATTTTTCAGTTTATATATTTCTGATTTTCGCTCATAAGCTGGTAATTTCCCTTCTGTTCCTTCAAATGCCATGCCAAAGAATTAGCACCGGAAATTATGATCCTCCAACTACTAACAGAGTCAAATGAACTGTAGATGCTTGGATACATCATAAAAAATACTCCAATTTTACATACTCCAGAAGTCCTCCACAATTAAGATGTTTAGTCCACAAGAGTGTTTTATAGATGCAGAAGATAAGCTAAGAGAGAAGCAATTGTCACCCAAAGGGATATATCTCCTACAATTAATTGTCTTTAATTGTTGTTATGCAACTTTTAACTGGGATTCTTACCAGTTTGGTAAAAAAATGATGTTATTTTCTTACATTATTTACTTGAATTTTCTGAATTAGCAAGGAAAAGATTGCTACAAGAAGTAAGTGAAAATTTTTTCATAGGACATTTTATATGATATCTAAGAGATCTGTATCATAACATACAGAGGCTAAAGACTTTTGCTTCACTAGCAGAGAATGATTAGTTAATCATATATCGTCTGGATATAAAAGCATTACTTGTGATTCTAGACTGCCAAGTTACACATAGCATCTGAAGGATCTGTGAAAGAATGGACATCCTGACATTCCTCTCAAGACCTGAAGAGTTCAGCTACAAAGATTAAGAAAATATCTGTGGTGGAATATCAGATGTTGCATGGCTATATGCATGTGAAGCATTAAAAATCTTAACATTGTGATGAAATTCTGCATTTAGGTAATTAACAAGGTAATAAATATACAAAACTTACTAACCACTTTGATCTGAAATGTAGGAAAAAAGTTCCAAATTTCATTTATGATGTTTTCTACATGGTACTTAAATGAATATTTAGTCAGGAATTGTGAGATGTTTTTATTTGAGACGGTATAGGAACTTTCAAATCCTCATGATTTGCCAGAATTATGATTGGTGATAGATCAGAAACAATATTTCATTCCAAACAAAACTGCAAACAACTTTCTAAGTGTTTTAATTCTTATGTTTTCTTGAATTTTTTTTGCTTTTTACTTGGAGAAATTTAAATATAGTCAACAGCCTAGCAGAGGACGGGGTCCAATATTTTGCTTTATTTAAGCTAGATAGACATGTCTCATATTAAATTACCTGTAATATGCTGGAACATCTTCCTATTTCTTTTGCCCTAGTTCATATCATTGTGGTTAATTTCAACAAGGCCTCCCCTATCTAGATCTGCAACATTTTTTCAACCTTTTTGAACACTTTGCTTTCTACCTATATGTCTCTTATGCTGAGTTTCTTTCTGCCTTCTTAAATTAAGGGAAAAAAAAGAGACTCCTGTTTATCTTCCTTAAAACCCATAAATTGGGATCACATTAGATTAAGCATAACTTGGGTTGTATCCAACTTCTAAACCATGTGGCAATCACTCATGTCAGTTTAGTTGTGCATGTGCCAGTTTGTTCATATTTTAAACCCCACAAATAAGATTAGTTTGCTACTGACTGTTCCATAATACTGTGAATGTGTCACCCTGGCTATGTAACTAAATTCAAATTCTTGAAGGTCAGTATGACCAAAACTTTACTTTTGATTTTAAAATGCTTTATTCTTTCTTTCTTTAACTGTTTACTCATGTCTGCTGTAATTAAAACATGTATATGTTTCAGTGGGTTTGAGTAAGAATGAGAGACTTCTAGGTTGCATTAATTTTTATTCTGGAAATGTCTTGAAGAGAATTATGAAAGCATGAATATGATCTTGAATAAGAGCATTAGTTTTGTGTGCAGTAATACAGTTGAGAAGTTAGTTGCTGCAAGTCAGAAAGATATATGAGAGTGCCTGTCTAAAACTGAAATATTTTATTATATAGATTAGAAGCAAAAAATTCCAGAACTAAAGAAAACTGAATTTATTTCAGTTTTTGCATAATTAAGGATATCATATGAAACAGTATCCTCCTACGTTGCTGCCAGCAGATATTGTCTAACCAGTACTTCTTACTTCCTCTAGAGTTATCCTTAATCATTTGATATATAGAGATAAACTGATTATTACTATTCAAACCCATATTTGGGGGGGTGTGGGTGAAGTCTAAATGAGTTATCTTGTCATTCTAATGGGATATCATAATATCCTAGAACACATAAATTAAAGTACTGCATATTAAATAGATGTCATAATGAATATAGTATATATTTTTTTTGTATCCTCTAAATATTCTTTTCATCCAAAGGATCATTTTTGTTAGTGAATATATTTAGAAAATCTGAGATAAAAAAATTAAATGAATGATCACAGCAACTTTATATTTAGGTTCCTGGGTAAATTACTTACATAAAAAACAATTCTTAGCTTGCCTACACCGATGATGAATTATAATGTCATGTGAGCTACTTTCAAAGTAATCTAAACAAAACCTGTGTTTAAAAATGTCTGTACTGCTTACAGGTCATCCAAGATCCTGGTTTCAAACAAACTCTACGTAGTTAGCAAATGTATCAAACTTAACATCAGTAACTACTACCAGAAAAAATGCTCTTTGGATACTGATCAGTCAGATAGAGTTTTTAGTCACTTTTGAAGGCACAAATACCTTTTGTCCTTGTTTTAATATGCTCAAGTACACAGTTTTGTCCTATTTCCCATGGCTAATACTGTATGCCAGATTACTTACAGTGTATTCAAAATACTGGGTTTAGTTTCCAAAGGTATTTAATTTGACAGAAATAAATGTTACAAAAATATCGAAGCATTAATTTAGGCTTTGAGAGACAATAAACTTGAAGAAAAAATGAAGTCTGATTTTCTTGCTGTCTTACTTTTGCTGAAAAACTGCACTATATTTTGTTGCAAATACATGTGATAGCAAGTAAATTGGTTGTTTTCTACAAAGTGATGAGAAAGAAAAATAAAATTAAACCATTCAACCATTTTTTTTTAGAAGTCTGGCAAAACTGTATGATCTTTGCCAGTGTAATCTTCATATTCTGTCATTTTGTCTATCTTTGTTTTCTGGAGACATTGTGTCCAGGTAAATTGAAATAGCTGAAAATTTTCCATTGATTTAGATTTGTTTAGTCTGACATGCAGGTTTCCATTGACGAGAGAACAAAAATGTGGGAATTTCTAGTTCATACAGTTATAACAAAGATCTATTTGCCAATATTTTTTAAACACCTGCATAACATAAACTGTTTATTCTGCAATTATCTCATAAAGAGAAGATATTTTTTGAAAAATGATAATAGGATAATATTTGCATTGAGGAACTTAGAGTTTGGAAGTCCAGTCCTACACTTACCGTACAAGATAATAAAATTCATGGTATAAGTTTATCCTCTATTGTGTGTCTCCCAAAATTAAAAATACCCTACTTGTAATAAAATTAAGAATATCATTGCAATTTTTGAACGATGAAAATAGTTAACTTAAATTTTGAAATAGATTTTCAAGATTAAAGCACATATAAATATTATGTTTGCTATAATCTTTGATCTTATTTGGCAATTTATTCTTATTTTGCAGCTAAAACATTCCATTTAAGTTTTCAGGAAAACATCACAGACTGTAAAATTTGAAGAGGAAATTCTGCTGAGCTTTAGATACTATAATATTAAGTATGTGCATTATTCATATAGTGTTGATTTTATTTCTGAATTTTGTTAAAAACTGATTTTAAAAATTGATAAATTTTTACATGAAAAATGGCTGTGTATACCTTCATAATATTATCTTCCAGATACTTCATATTAAGACAAATACACATGCTGAGAATGCAATTTAGTTTTGTTATGACCCCTAAGTATGTTTTTTGTTGAGAGAGTATGCACTTAAAATACTATAAAAATTACATTCAGAAATGCGGTAATTTAGTATTTCAGCTTTCAGAACTGGTATTTGCTAATCACTGTGTAAAAGCTGCTATATTGTTTCATTTTCTTGCATATTAATATGCCACAGTATCAAACAACTCATACATTTGGCTGACACCATGATTGCATGGGACAATATTACAAATTCTATGTATGGTATAAAACATACAGAGAACAGTGACTTTCTAAGTGATTGCTTACCTATAGATCTTTCTCATAATATATTTTAAATTCTTTTTCATACATCCTATCAAAAAATGTAATATAATGATATTAAGGTAAAATATGCCCATCTATACAAACTTGTGATGAGAAACACTAGAGGAAAAAAGGCACAACAGGAAGAAACCTGAAAAGGCTACATTTGGCTGGGATACTAAGATTAATTTTTATCAGTGGAATTAGTTAAAAACTCAATTACCTAAAAGGCTTGGCAAAGAGTTGCAGTGATTCATGACAAAGCTTCTCTGGCTTATAACATTAAGTAAGTAGAAGGTACTGTATAGTGACTTAGATTAGAAAATCTGTGAGAGTTCTTTCATAAAGCTTTCTTTTCTCCAATTTTGTGTATTTGGTGGAGATTTAAAAGAAACTTTCTGAATCTAAATTTTCTGCCTAGCAAGTTGCCTTGCAATTACAGCTCCAGTGCCTTTTAGAAGTTCTAGATTACAGAATGTAAAAACATGCTAGTGTGACATATATGAGAATTTAACAACTATGAGATTGAAACTAGATAGAATTTGTGTATAGTAGATTCACTTTTAACCTTTAGTTTCAGAATAGTGGTTAGTTGGTCCAGGATTTTCCTCTTTCCTTCTTTCTTTTCTTAATATCTGTTCCAGCTACTTTTCCCTTTCCCTTCCATTCCTTGTTTGTGGTTGTCTTGATTGATTATCTTTTTTAAATAAAAACTTTGTTTGATTTGTTTAATATTAATGGATATTCATATGTTATTTTTGTAACTAATAAAATAATGTTGTTCTTCAAATTTTTATTTTAGGATGGAAAAAAACTCATGGAATTGTTTTCATTAGCAAGACCTTCATTAAAATAGATGGGGAATCAATCTCCATTCATGAAAGAATAAATATTATTGCCTTTGCTTTTAAAATGAAGAAACAAAAGAAAAAAATATATATACATGTACATGCCTATATGTATGAATACATGTGTGCATCTTGATGTGCATCTTGATGTTATTAAAGTTGTAAGCAGCAATTATAAAAATCAAAATAATCTGAACTAGATTTAGCTTTTACTGCTGCTGGGGCTTTTCTACAGGATTTCTTATTTTTCTGCAAATTGTAGCTAGTTTTCTGCATTATATTATCATATTATTATATAATGGAGCAAAGAAACACAATTTCCTAAAACTAAAATTAAAAAAAAAAAATCAAGTATAATAAGAAATAGTTATTGGAATTTGAAACTATTAATCCCCTGGTTATATTGAATACAGATGTTTTTCTAATTTTTCTGTACTTCATCTGTGCTTTACATCTAGAAAAGAAATAGTGATTACTATGTTAGATGACAGTCTGTCACTTACTGTAATCTTCATCATGAAGTTAGGGAATTTACCACAACTACCTCCTAGCAGCACCCAGAATCTCTCCTTTGCCAAGGAAAACAACATCGGTTGTTGCCAGATGAGGAACTATTTGCTCAGCTGGTGGAAAGATACAATGCTTATTCTGATAAACCACTACCCTATGGAAGGACCCTCACAATGCTAACTCTGCAAAACCATGCAGAGTTATGCAAAATAATGAACCAGTCTAGTAATGCCAACTCACTTCCACACTTGGGAAGCTCATCAAGAAATCAGGTATAACTTTGGGGTTGACGACATGGGACCACCGGAGGGACCCCTGGAGAGCGGTTGCATGCCCAACGGGAGGAAAATATGTTAATGATTTTGGGGAAATTATTATCACATGTATGTATTTTCCAGGAAAATCAACTAATATGTATGTAAAACATCGTATACAAACATGACCTTTTCTATACTCAGTATACACGATAGACGTGGAAATATTCATCCGGCACTGAATAAAAATGCCTGTTTCTTAATGCTACACTGGTGTTAAGGAATTTTATTTTACCTATTTTGGCAACATGTGACCATAATTCAAATATCCATGAAGTAAGAAGTTATTTGGAAGACATTTCACATTATCGTTGACTTCGGTAATATTTAACGTTAGAATACTATTTCTTATTTTTGCTGTTAATTTTGCTGTAGAAGTACAATAAACAAAGAGTATAGGTGAGTTCAGTCAATAGTGTCATTTCAATTTTTTAAAGTGTAACCTTAAATGTAACTTTATTTTAAAATCTTGCACAAAAACGTATGATATAAGCAATTTATTTCTCTTTTGACATCAGAAAAACCCACCTGTGAAATACTTTTTAGAGTGTCTTGCTTCTGTCCAGGACCAAGTTAATTTTTGCAGTAGCTAGGAGGGGGCATGGCTAAGGCCCATACCACCTCACATCACTGCCAGGGGCAGGGGGAAGGGAGTCTCTTCCCATTTATCAGAGGGTGGCAAAGGGAGCAGTTGGGTGTTGTCCTTTCTGTGTGAATCATTTGCCTCTTTCTTGTACCCTCTGTCATTAGCATTGTTGCTGTTGCTGTTTGTTTTCTTATCTCATTGCTCTTTCCAGTAAATTGTTGCTATCTCAGCCTGTGATCTTTGCCTTTTGTGTCGCCAATTCTCCTCTTCAGGGAGACAGACAGAGGGAAGGGAGGGAGGGAGCAAGCAAGCAGCACATGGATTCAGTGGGAGAACTGAATTGGAGAGTACCATTCCTAAACCACAACATAGACTTCTGCTTTTTTGAGCTGGAGGGGTGAGCTTAGTATATTGAGGAGTTTTTTTTCATTTACCTTGCAAAAAACAAGCAAAAAAAAAAAAGGGATGGATTTTTTTTCACAACCTAATGGCAATCCATTGAGAAGAAATAGATAGGGATTGTAAAATTCAGCGTTCTTCACTGCTTGTGTTTGGTGGTGTTGGGGGTTTTTTGAGGAGGTGCACACATTACAGAAAATGTATTCTGTATAATGTACAGAAAACACATTAAAAATATTTTTACTTAGTTCTGCGGCTGAAGTTGTATCAACAGAGTGACAAATGAGAACTTTTATTGGTTTACATATTTGGACTTTATTTATAACTTGTATTGAAGCTTTGATATATGTATTTTTTTAAAAATCTGGAGCATGTTGACCAGAGTGGGTAGCTGGCACTCTAAAAATATTAAATAATTAAATCCAGAAATGATTGCTGCCAATTACAGGGATATTATTTAAGAGAAAAATTAAAATGGAAAAGATGAACTGTATACGCTCTTAGGGGGTTGTGTTAGCTGGGTCATATAGAGGGAAATATAATGAGTATTCACTGTCAACATTCTAAGTCATTATGGAAATTATTATAAATGAAGATATTTATTCAGCCCATGCCAGGCCAAGGGAAGAGATTTCCAGAAGGTAGGCCAGATGGTTAAGTATGTTTCACTGCAGATCTATGCTGACCCATCCCCAGTGCTCCAAAAGTCCCCATCATGTCTCTGAGACACTGAAGTCAATACTAACGTCAGCTGAAGTTCGCTGTGCAGAAGTTCAGATTGTTAGAGAGAACAAAAATCTTTGGCACCTAATTCTCAGTATTCTTTACACACTTTGAGGAATTTTCTTAGCTCTCTAGGGAATTGAGTGAACTGAGGACAATCAGAAACAGGCCGTCTCATAAAGGTTTGGGGTTTTTTTAAATAGTGCACTTCTGCGTCTCTTTGTGTAAAGTACTCTATCACTAGCAGATTTTCTCAGCAGCCGGAATCACTTGTTTTGATTCTCTTTTTTGAAGGGGCAATTTGTATTTTGATAGCCTTCAGCTGTGTTATTAGCTGAACATCTTTTCTTTTTAAAAACATTTATAAACTCTCAAGAATAATTTCAGTTAAAAACTTTAAGTTAAAGTACCAGGTTAAAAATATCAGGGTTTCCAGACATAAAGGAACACTGTAACACGCTAGTACTGTAGTAGTGTAACAGCAGATTAAACCAATACCCACCATAATTTCCATCTCTTTCCTGAAAGCTTTTCGTTATGAGAGTTACTTTCCCCAGTAGAAAACTGTCCTCTTACAAGAAACTTATTGCCAGAATGTCTTTCTGATACTGCTCTTAAATATTACCTTGAAGAGTAAGATATCTGTGACCCTACTCTGAACACTTTATAATTGAGCTGTTTTGTGGGGGCTTTTGATGTCTCTTTCATTGATGCTATATTATCATAATCCTCTTTACTTTTTAAAAAAATTTTGTTTACAAGACATTGACCTCTATTCTCAAACATATTAAGCAGAAAAAGACTGAGGCAAGAGGAAAGTGAACTAGTCACTTTACTTATGCAGTCAGTTCCCAATAGAGAGGTTTATTTAGAAGGAGACTGGCTAGGATTACTCAATTTCCTGCTTCATTGAGGATCATGCCATCTTAGTTCCCTTGGCTCTGTGTATAAGGAGCTTAATGAAGAGGGAAATTAATTCTCAGTGGCAACAACCTGTAGCTACTAACTTATTCACTCATGCTGTCAGTCCTCCCTGGCCCCATCTGACTGTGAGAACATTTGTCACTCATCTAAATCCCATTTTCTGAGCACCCTATGATGCTTCTTGGGTTTCTATTATATGAATGGTATCTAGTATAAATAGGCTACAAATATTTATGTAATCTTTTGCATCAGGAGTAGATCATAGTTATTTCAATGCAGTCCCTCTGGTCAACAAGTCTAGGCACTTTGCTGGCTATCCTCTCTCGGACCGGACTACTGGACTTCCAGGTACTGCTGGTACCTGGTTGTTATCAGAACTTCAACAAATAAATATAATACTGCAGTCCAAAGAGAAGTGCTGAATTGGGATATGCTTAAAATTAAGAACTCGACTGTCTGATTTTAAATTCTTGTGGTTGTGTTCCATTTGATCCTGGGGGTTGTCCAGTCTGATATCTTGCTCATTCCTAGGCCCAATCACAACTGATAAAGGAGATATTCCATCAATAAAACTCAGAATTCCTGATTTTGAACACTATAACTTACTGCATGCTGACATGATCACACTCCCTAAGAAATCTAATCTTACCAATTTTTTTTAGATATTAATTGGGTTTGTTTTGTTTTGTTTTGTTTTTACTGATTGGGATAGAACAGTTAGTTTGTGTTGGGTTTTTGAGTGGCAAGATTTTGGTAGCGGTGTGTGGAGAGTGGCTACAAAGGTCTATTTCGTGCAAAAATGCCAGAATCTTCTCCCATGTCCGACAGAGCCAATGCCAGACAGCTCCAGGACAGACCTACTGCTGGCCAAGGCCAAGCCCGTCAGTGACGGTGGTAGTGCCTCTGGTATAACATATTTAGGAAGGGGGAAAAAATTGCACTATTTCAGCCAGAGAGCAGAGTGAGAGTATGTGAGACTAACAGACCTGCAGTCACCAAGGTTGGTGAAGAAGGAGGAGGAGGTGCTGCAAGTGTCAGAGAAGACATTCCACTGCAGCCCTGTTGAAGACCATAGTGGGGCAGGCTGTCCCCCTGGCCTCCCAAGACAGGTTTACCACAAAGCAGAGATCCATCTGAAGCCATGGAGGACCCTATACTGGAGCAGGTGGATGCCCAAAGGAGGCTGTGGCCCACTGGGATGCCCAAACTGGAGCAGGTTTGCTGGCAGGAGTTGTGACCCTGCAAGGAACTCATGCTGGAGCAGATTGTTTCTGAAGGACTGCACCTCATGGGAGGAATCCCACACTGGAGCAGGGGAGGAGAGCAGGGAGGAAAGAGTGGCAGAAACCATATGCAATGATCTGACTGCAGCTTCATCTCCCTGTGCCTCTGCAGGAGAGGAGGTAGGCAGATTTGGAGGGAAGCTGAGCCTAGGAAGAAGGGAGGGGTGGTAGAGAAGGTTTAAGATTTAGTTTTCATTTAATGTTCAATTCATCCTTGATAAATTGAAATAATTTCCCCAAGCTGTTTTGCCCATGATGGCACAACAATCAGTGAATGATCACTCCTTGTCCTTACCTCAACCCACAAGCCTTTCATTATATTTTCTCTCCTATGACCATCTGGGGAGAGGAGAGGAGGGGAGTGATAGAGTGGCTTTGGTGGACAACTGGCATCCAGCCAGGGTCAATAGCCCATACAGTCACACACCTCTAAAGGCTACATTAAACACTAGCTGTAACCAGAGAATTAAGTCTCTAGGTGCTTTGAAGCAAAACCCAAAATGTACATATGGCTAGTTAATTGGCAGATGAGAACATGTTGCATGAAATAAGAATTTGCATGTTTTTCTCAGAGTAACACAATCATTAGTATATAATCTGAAGACAGATGCCTGCAATCATTGCTGGCCATCATATCTCCCAATTACAGGTAATTTAGGTTCCTTTTCATGACATTAAGACAGATGAAAAAAACACTTTTTTTTTGCCATAAGGAAACTTATTCCATATATAAGTTTTCAGACTACAGGAGGGGTCTTTTTTGGATGAAAGCTTCTCTTACCTACATGCTCAAAATGCTGCCTGGACCATTTCCATATTTTATAACTAATGTTGATAACAGTGACTAATCTCAGGACTTTTTTCACTTAACAAACACCCTAACCCACTGTTTTATACACTCCCCTTTCAGTATGACTAGTCAAATAGTTCACTAATTTGTGGAAAGTAGTCTGTAGACTAGTTAACTAGATAGACCAGTCAGATAAATTATGAGTTGGATATTTTGGATATTTTCAGACACAAAGAAAATAAACCTGTATCTTCTGGCCACCTACTAATTAATGAAAACCTGGATAAACAATTTTTCTTCCATTAAAGAATTTTATTTTGTTTTTTGGTCTTAATGGAGAAGGACTTTCATGCTGACTCAATAGGCTAAACAGGGTTTCTCGACTATGGAATTTGGAATGATAGATGCATTTGTTGATAGTACTTTACTAAGTAAGAACAGGAAGAGAGCTGAACAAAACCCTCCTAAAGGAGAACATAGAAAACACCTTGCTTCAAAAAGCAGATGATTTTAAATGAACTATAGACGAGTGAGTGTATCTATCTGTTTTCTGGAGCAGAATTTGAGAATTTTTAATGATTAAGATTCTCCTGGTTTTCTGCCTCAGAGTATCAGGGGAAAGGAGTTTCCTGCATTCATTGCTATATTGACTGGACTTATCTTTGATGTTCTTTAGAGACAGAAAGGGAACAAGAAAACAGACTTCTATCCTCTGGCTGAAACCTTCACCTGGGTTAAAATTTGTTTCTTTCTGAGGATTTGATTAATGAGGAAGTGAGCTGATTGGCCCAAAATATCTCATTTTACAGGAAAATTCTAATCATGTTAAAGAACATGCATACTTCTTGTGGAAGTATCTGTAATCTGCCTCTGAAAGACAGTTAGTCAAAAGTGCTGGGTAACATTTGATACCTTTTAGGAATACTGAAATCACAACTTTTGTAGAGTTATGAAAATGTAAAGATATGTTTGCATACATATTTTAGCCTTTCAGGCTCAATTCAAGTCTTGCCTACTGTTTGGATGTATTTTGATGGGAAAATATTCCATTGTCTAAGATTTGCATTTTAATTTTATAAAGAAAATTGTGAAGAAAGAGAAGAACCTATGGCTGCCAACTTGCTTACATAGGGAGTGTTAAAAATCTTAAAAGTATACATTAATACTGTGTTACATTTTGGCTTAGTTTATTCCCATGCTTACTAAAAAGTACTGTGATAAAGTAGTTCTTCCTACTTGCTGTGACAGAGTTAAAAAAACCAGGGATCCATCTTACTGTCTCCAGAAGATTCACTGCAAATATGAAGACAAGTATTTCATATAATCCATTAAAATAAAATAGAACAAAGACTGAAAAATTCTACCATCAGTATAAGTGTCACTACACATTTCAGAATCAACACCTACCTGATTAAATATAACATTAAATAAGAACAGCCATAGAATCATAGAATATGCTGAGTTGGAAGGGACCCATCAGGATCATTGAGTCCAAGTCCTGGGCCTGTGCAAGACACCCCAAGAATCACACCATGTGCTTGAGAGTGTTGTTCAGATGCTTCTTGAACTCTGTCAGGCTTGGTGCTGTGACCACTTCCCTGGGCAGCCTGTTTCAGTACCCAACCACACTCTGGATCAAGAACCTTTTCCTGATATCCAGCCTAAACCTCCTGACTCAGCTTCATGTTGTTCCCTTGAGTCCTGTCACTGGTCACAAGAGTGACGAGATCAGTGCCTGCCCCTCCGCTTCCCCTCATGAGGATGTTGAAGACTGCAGTTAGGTCTCCCCTGACATATTTATAATTTCGTATAAAGAAAAAAGAGAAAGAAAAGACAAATAAATGTAGAAACTACCACAGGTTAGAAGAGAGTAAACCAGATTTTAATTTTCATTAACATTTTGTTTTTATTTCATTTATTCTTTTAGAAAGCTTGAAGAAGATTTTTTGACCGCAATACTCTTAAAACATTTCTTCTGTCATTCATTTTCCCTCTAGCTTTTGAAATGCTGTAAATATCTGTAAGTACATGATCAGAAGAAACAGTCAAAACAGGAGAAAATCCATATCTATCTATCTATCTCTCTATCTATCTATCTATCTATCTATCTCTCTCTCTATATCTATATCTACATCTATATCTATATCTATATCGATAGATATCAGAGTAACAGTGCTGAAAATGAGATTGTGTCAGCTGTGGTTAGCACATCCTAATAGTTTCCATAAGCAATCATTATTAGTTTTTCAATAAATCTACTGTTTTAAACTGTTAATTCCAAGTGTGAAGGCATGTGAATGGACAGGGATTTTGGATTCTTTTTTTTCATTTTCTGTGTGCTTTTGAGGTGCTGTAATTAACTTTCTAACAGAAACTTTTTTTTTTTTTTGCACACAGTTTTTAACTGTGAATGGATGGTGCCAAAGAAAGTTCTGTAGAGTAAAATAGAGAATGTGTAGTGATTGAGAAAAACAGATTGTAAAGTATATTCTTCCACACTGTGAAATCCTAATGATGACAGATTGCTGTCATCATTAGAGACTGAGCTCTGCTATTTGCCAAAATGATTACACAGCTCTGACAAATAAGCTGGAAATATTTCAGCACAGAGTATCTGAGGCAGTAATATACTTCACAACAAAAATATTTGTGTGTATATTGGAACATATAAAGCATCTCAGGCTACATAGCTCCATGTAAGTTTTCAGCTGTGCTGATCTGTCAATTTTCTTTAGCTCCACGAGAAACTATTAAAACCTCCCTCCAGCAAACTTCACTCTTTCCCACTGATACTACTTTCACCAAGAATCGTGCATCCTGATCTTTCTCAGCATCAGCTCTTCCTTTTCTATTTTCTCACCACCCACTTCCCTTCTTACTTCCAGACATCCATCTTAAAAACTTTGCTACTGTAGGTGTGTGGCTGAATCCTACAGAGAAGTGAGTTATTTTTAACCTGTTGTCTACACATTTGTGCCCTGCTTGCTTGTGAATTTGTGATGGTTTAAAAAAGGCAGTCACCTTTATTAAATGGAAAAAAAAGGATACATGAGGACCACCGCATATATTTCTTATATTTTTTCAACCTTACTGATCTCTTAATTTTTCTTCCTTCTGATTTCCTTCTCCCTTCACACCATCTGTTTCAAATTTTAAAGTATTTTTTCACATGTTTTAATTAGTTAGGATTTTATTTCTTTTACTTAAATGTTTCTACCAACAGTTACCTCAGTAATACTGGTTCTGTTATGACAGAAATATTTTTTCTTATTCTTCATTATGAAGAATTACTGTCACTACTTCACTGCTATGACTGTTTCCTACCCACAGTTTCATAGATATTATTTCACACAACTTACAACAGGTCATGAAAAATATTTTATTTTTTACAAAATGCTCCAAATTTCCAATGTTAATAGCAATTTTATTTGATATATTGAATTTCATAATGTTATTCATCTATCCTTTGTTTTCTCAGCATCAAAACCAGACATTTGGTTTTGTGGCTTTTTTGGCACTCTTGCAATAAAAATGGAACTTTTATGGAGTAGCACAAACTTAATATGATTTTTTATATATATATTTTTAAACTCTACACACATGAATACAGAAAAAGATCAGAAAAAATGTTATCAAAAATCAAACCAAAACTGAGTTACAGATTGTTATGATCCTATTAGTGAGAGATGCCTCTGTCTGAATCAAGGTGCAAATGAGACCATATGTGAAAGTCAACAATATAGATTTTATTTACCAGTAAATGTGAGGCAGAGAGATAGAACAAAACAGAAAAGAGAAGAGGGAGCGAGAGAGAGAGAAAGAGGGGGAGGGAGAGGTCAGGCAGAAGATAGTCACCACCATGGATCCAGTGGTGTCCTGTTGGCCTTCTTCACTATTTCTAAAATGGTGAAAATCATCTCATTGTGGGAGAATTCTATCCTGAATAATAATTTATTTGATGTTACACTTAAAAAAGCTATTTTTCAAACTGATTTGTTGCTTGAACTGATTGATATATCAATCAATCACCTACAATCAGACCTGGCCCTACCAAAAATTAAAAAAAAAAAAGAAATTAATCTGACATTAGCCAGAGTAAGTCATGAATGCATGCATTCTCTGGTGAATCCTCTTACGTTGTGTCTAGTATTTGTTAGTGTTTATGGTAGAAATAATTTTGATATCATTAAGTCTATCTGGCACTGGCATTAACCATCAGTTAGTGGTCTGGGGCACCATATTTGTCACCATTTATCTATACCCATTCCTTTGCTGATATAGTACCAGTAACTTGTCTTGTAGTCGAACACTAAAATCTGTGCTAGAAGCACATTCCAAGAATGTCAGGTAAGTGAGAATGGCTCTTGCTATGCACCAGTCACAGGGAGATTAGTAGGCATATGTACAAAATATAGTTTATTAATTTTAAAAAAAAATTGTTTCCTACTAGAAGACAGGGAAACAGTAGATATTGAGGGATCATGTTCTCATTCAAATAGGCATATATTTTGCCCAAGATAGCTTACAATTTTAAAAATAAAAAAAAAAATTGTTACTGAAACAGGAAATGAATCTTTCACATATATTTTTGGAAAATGGTTACTTATTTCTTCTCAATAGAATCAGTACTGTTGCTTTAGAAATATGAACTGATAAACTGGTAGTTTTATGTTTACTTAAGTGATCAATTGTCACTGTCATATTTGTGTTCTCTAATCAAGTGAACAGTTAATTTATAATCAATACAGTATATGCAATTAATTTGTTTCTTTCCTCTACTCGGCTCCCAACACAATAACAGCTATTAATCCATGATCTCTAACTCTTCCTTCAAAAATCAAATTTTCATTTTATCAACATCTGAAGGGATGTGGCTTCTATTTATAGTTCCAGTCATTGAAGTGTATACCTATCTTTACCTCTTGTTTTAGTTTCCACACTGTATCTAACTTCATCTATGATTATTAATCATTTGTTAGAGCTTATCTTTACCTTGAGTCCTTTATAGGGCCCATTACAATGAGAACTGGGCTCTCTGTGATTGTCTGTAATAATATTGAAAGACAATACAGAAAGGGATCCCTCTGAATCTTTGACTCCTGTCCCATGCTATAAAATCTTACTATATAGTACAAAGTAAAACAGTAACATGGAGCTAGAAAGTTTAGGAAACTAGTACCAAAAAAGAAAAAAAAAATTGTAAAACCGTATAAGAGTGTAGATTGATTGCAAAGGTCAAATTTAAAATTGTTTTAAAATCAGATATTAAAGAAACATTTGGTTCATGTGTAGAAAGAAAATTCAAATATTATTTACAATGACATTTGAGATGAAAATAATTTGGTGAACTTTTCTCACAAAAAGGATGTTGGATTAGAATATTTCACACTTACTATGGCAGTGACTACTCAGAAGTCAAACAGGATAGAAAGGATTGTAATTAGGAACCATTACATTATCCATGAGGCAGCTGTAAATATTGATCTCAAAGGAAATGTTTGACTATGGATATGTAATGATCATTGACAAAATGATCATCTGAAATTTGAGATTTGCAAGGTCTACATTGTATATATATTACATTTTGGGGAAAATGGAAAAATGTTACCTGTTACTTATTTTGAGGACCGAAAAGACACAGAACTGAAAGAAAACCAGACTTTTATCATATTTTGACAAGCACTGTATGTGAAGGGGTGGCCCTAAGCATTTGAAATTCTACTCTCCAGGTAAATAACAACTTTAACAGCTATTCCCACATATGAGGAAAAGAGGCAGTGTTATAAATTCACTGTACAACCATGATTATTATAGGAGAGCTGCAGGCAATCCAGGAGACTCCTAGAATGTGTGGAGGATAACTTCTTGAGCCAAATAATAAGACAGCACTACCAGAGAGAATGTGCTACTGGATCTGTTGGTCACTAACATAAGTGAACTAACTGGGGACATCAAGATTGAAGGCACCCTGGGCTGCAGGGGTCATGTATTGGTGGAGTTTGCAGTCCTGAGGGATATGAGTCAGATAAGGAGTAAAGTTAAGCCCCTGAACTTTAGCAAAGCAGAATTCCAGCTCTTCAGGGGGATAGGCAGTGGGATGCCCTGGGAGACTGCTCTTGAGGTCAAAGGAGTGTAACAGAACCAGCAGATCTTTAAGGAAGTCCACAGAGCACAAGGGCTGGCAATCCCCAAGACCAAGACATCAGGCAAGGAAGGCAAGAAACTGGCATGGCTGAGTAGGGACCTGCTGGTCAAACTAAAGAGAAAGAAGCAAATGCACAGTGGGAACAAGAACAGGTAACCTGGGAAGTATATAGAGAGGGCTTCTACAGGTATGTTAACCAGAAAAGGAAGATAAAAGAAAGTGTATGCCCTCCAGTAAACAATGCTGAAACATGGATGAGGAGAAGGCTGGTGTACTCAACAACCTTTTTGCCTCAATCTTCTATGGCAACCACTCTTCCCACACATCTCGAGTGGATGGACAGCAGGATGAGGACTGGGGAAGCAAAGTGCTTTCCACTGTAAGTAAAGATCAGATTTGTGATCACCTGAGGAACGTGAATGTGCATAAGTCTATGGAACCCAATGAGCTGCATCCCAGAGTCCTGAGGGAATTGGCTGATGTAGCTGCCAAGTCGCTCTCCAGGATATTTGAAAAGTCGTGGCAGTCAGGGGGAGTCCCAGGTGAATTGAAAAAGGAAACATAGTACCTGTTTTTAAAAAGGGAAGAAAGGACGACCCTGAGAACTACTCACCTGCCAGCCTCACCTCTGGGACTGGGAAGATCATGGAACAAGAAGCTATGCCAAAACACCCTCTGCTTTGCTTTCATGACAACCACCTGAAGTGCTGCATTCAGCTCTGGGGTCCCCAACACAGGAAGGACACGGAACTGTTGGAGCAAGTCTAGAGGAGGGTCACCAAGTTGATCAGAGGGATGGTGCACCTCTCCTATGGGGAGAAGCTGAGAGAATTGGGACTATTCAGGCTTCAGGGTGGCCTAATTGTGGCCTTCCAGTACCTGAAGGGAACAGGAAGACTTTTTAAAAGACCATGTACTGCGAAAGGGGAAATGGGTTTAAATTGAAAAAGAATAGGTTTAGATTAGATATCAGGAAAAAAATCTTTACTGTGAGGGTGGTGAGGCACTGGAACAGGTTGCCCAGGGAAACTGGATGCCACACCCCTGGAGGTGTTCAAGGCCACATTGGATGGACCTTTAAGCAATACGGTTTAGTGAAAGGTGTCCTGCCCATGGCAGAGGATTGGAACTAAATGATCTTTAAGATCTCTTCCAATCCAAAGCATTCCCATGATTCCATGATTACGCCTAGGTTTCAACAGGACTTTGGCAAAGTTCCATTGCTTAGTTTAGATGCATATAAAAGCGAAACATCTTAATGCCAGGAAAAAGTGATGTGTAGGCTTGAATTTTTAAAAGTAATAAAGTCTATAACTCACATGAAATCTGGTAGCATATCCAAGCTTTTTATTTAAAGCTGCTGATTTATAAAATGGATTTTCAAACAGTGTTATTGTTTTGATCTTTATTTCTGAGTAAGAACCACTCAGTTTCATTTATAAGCACAAATTATGTAGAAAAAACATTTAAATAAATGAAATGTGAATGCTATTATCAGCGAACAAAAGCATTATGTGACACAGAATGGAATAACTAGGATAACTATGTGGTCACTGTCATCACATAAGCAGCAACCAGCTGGAAGCAAGACAATGTTCTGGTCATTTGAATGACCAAATTTCAATGCTGAAACAAAGTTTAGGAAAGGAACAGAGCCAGCAGGACTAAGAGGAGTCATATGATGTCTTAATCATGAGAATACAGTGAGCATTGCACTGGTAATTAAACATGAATTCACTCAATGGTAAATACAAATATTCTGATAGCCTTGTTTACAAGGCTCAGTGAGTGATCTCCTCTGAAGTTAATGCAACACTACTCCATATGAGTAAATTGGTCAGAATAGGATAGATGAATAGTAGGTACAATTTCTTTGTAAATAATATTTTTTTGGGGCAAGGCCCCCCCCCCCAAATGTTCACTAATGGAGTCATGAGTATTTAGATAACAGAGATAGCTATTAGGACTTTGTTTATTTCTGTTGTATTATAGTACACTTCAGTGACACCATTTGTAGGATTTTAATCTTTAAGGTCCCATCTATTTATGCAAAATATATTAATTCATTAATTATTAATAAAGACAAAAATGTTATCCTGTAATCATTAACAAATTGAAACAGTATCTTTTTTTTGTCTCAGAAAATTAAGATGCAGATGAGCAACTAGTCAAAATCCATTATTCTACTTTTTTAATATGAGAAGTGTTACCATGGTGATTGTAATCCTGCTGTAAATCTACAAAAAAAATATATAAAGTTTTGCCCTCACTCTTCATGTCTGAATCATAAAACTATTCAATTGACTTAATTTAACTGGGTTTTTAACTTCAACAGGGTTATATTTTATATTAGTAAAGTATCTTTATTGCTTATATCTTGTCAATAATTGTGATTAGTCCTATCTTCGTAGTTTGTGTTAAAATTTTTTCTTCCTTTGCTCATTTAACCCCATTCTTTCTTTCTTATCAGTCATCTACTAAGATGATTTTTAAATTCATATTTCAGTGTATGCTACTAAAGCCACTGGAAGTGGTTTGATCTCATCCAATTTTTGATGATAAAAAATGGTTTAACTTCATCATTTTTTCTGCATCACTCATGAGGAGAAATAGGCATCTCTCAAAGATAAGTAGACCTATTTTAATTTTTTTCCTTGGGTTGAATGGAAAGGTTACATTTAAATGTAATTAGCTAGACCTTAGATTCCTGCATTAGATAGATGAAATGAATCCAAACTTCAATAATTAGGTAAAAAAAAATTGTGAAGTAGATTTCATTTTAATTAAAATTTTCATACACATTTTAATTATATGCTAAAAACTCCATTTGACTTAAATTTTCTTCAATATGTAATATGTAAACAAGTTAAGATATACTGTTGTAGAGTAGAACAACAAAAAATATCTGGACATGTATTTCTGCATGGGAATTTTTTGTGGATTTTTGCTCAATGGATTTTTTTTTTTCCATTAACTGATGTAATCTTTTAAAGTGAAAGAAGTAGATTACTGTCTAAATAAACTGTCAGAAGAAAACTTTTTGAAAGATGGAAGCTATTTAATTAATAGTTCTATTTCAGTCAATATTTGCATTACAAATTAAATAGCTTTACTTTTTGGGGCACACCTGCAAATGCTTGAGATGAGGCTATTGAGCACTTTTGAAAACTCTTTTGTTTCCCTGCTGTTCCGTCTTTTGTAAATAAATATTGAGCTCTACGCTGATTTTCTTATTTAATGTACCTTATATTTACTTATGCAGAGAAATACTGATGATATTTTGCTTCTAATACCTAGCTGTCACAGGTTTGTTAATAGCAATGTCTGCAGCACAAGAGCAGCAGTCAGGGGAATGGAAAATCAGGAAATGTGACGGATCTACAAAAATTATTTTTATTCATTTTTTTAAATTCATCCTCATATTATATATGCAAGTTTGAACTCTGCAGAAAATTATTAGAAGTTTCTCAGACTATTCAACATTTGAGCTTAAGTTCAAGAAAGTTAATTCAACATTTGCAAGGGCTTCAGTGTCCTCTGGAGCCATGAAGAAGTAAATAAAAGTGTCCTATGATAAAGTTTTTCCAGCGTGCAACTACATCTAGAACTGGGATTACTGTACTAGGTTTTTACAGGCTGAGGTGTGGAAAGAAGTTCTATTGTTTCCCCAATTTTTTAAGGTAAGTAGCTTCTAAGAGTTGAAAATCTTGAAAGAAATAAAATATATTTGCATTTTCCATAGGAACAATTTTTGAAAAAGACAAGTGAGACTAACTTTTAGGTATGCTTTTATTTCTTGCAGAGATTACTTATTTTAAATGGAAATGTATATAATTAGCTGATAGATAAAGGAACAATAAATTTTCTCATGTTCAGAGATAGCACTATTTTCTGAAATTAGGTACATCAGTTAGGGATAATGAAGTTCAAAAGATACCATACATCCAAGTTTAATTTTTATTACTATTATTTTCATTAATTGAGAGAAACCAAATGTATTTTTTGTCATGATTTAACCTGAGGTGGCAAATGAAGTACTATGCAGCTGCTCACTTCCTCCCTGTCAGTGAGGAGGAGAATCAGAAATAAAAGTAAACCTTGTGGGTTGAGATAAGAACAATTTACTAATAGAAAAAAACCTGCTACTACTAATAACTTAATAATAGTAATGAAAAGGAGAGGTTAAGACAGTAACAGAACCCAAGGGAAACAAGTGATGCACAGTGCAACTGCTCACCATTCACTGACCGATGCCCAGCCCATCCCCAAACAGTGATTGGTCCCTTTCCAGATAACTCCTTCAGTTTCTATGCTGGGCATGACACTCTATGTCATGGAATACCCCTTTGGTCAGTTCAGGTCAGCTGTTCTGGCCATGCTTCCTCCCAGCTTTTGGTGCACCTCCTCACTGGCAGAGCATGATGCTAAGCCCTATCTAGCAGCAATTAAACCATCAGTGTGTTATCTACATTATTCTCATCCTGAATCCAAAACACAGCCCTGTACCAGCTACTAGTAAGAAAATGAACTTTGTCCCATCTGAAACCAGGACATTTTTATTGGTCTATACAATGTAAGTTTTAAAACTTATTATTTTAGTCTAAATACTAACTTTCTTATTATCCGAGGTTCTTTAAGTAGTTTTTTCAACATCTAAACTGCAGTATCTGAAAAAATTAGGCTTATACATTACTATATGCTTTAAGACAGTCCTTTGGTTTCCCTAAGAGGAAATTCCTAAATCTGCATTGCCTACAGTCATTGTCTCTCATGTTTCAATAGCAATTATATAAATTCTAAAGTGAACGAAATAAGGTCTTGATTGTCCTGTTTATGGTTTTATAGAACTAAATCTGTGTTGATACAAATTCTGGTCATTATCTTCTCAAGCTTTATTTATTTTTTTAGGGTTTTGATGTCATTAAAGTTTAAATTTATTGTTCAATTCATCATTAATTGAAGCAGGACAGTGAAAATTATTAGGATGCTCCATGTGCAAATTAATAATTGCAATAGGCAGAATACATTCTTATTGTCATGGTTATCAAAACTCATGCTGGATTGGAAAATCCAAATGTTGGTGGATGCTTATTCACATGAGAACATTTACAAGTGTGATTGTCCACACAAACAAGGATTGTAATGACTAAATTAATAAATGTTTACTGAGTTTCATGAGAACAAAAATAAGACCTACATATTGCCTAGGCACAATATGCATTATTATATAGATTCTCTAATAAAGACTATAAACAAAAACATTGATTATAACCACAGGAACTAAAAAAATAAATTTGAACATATATTCCTCAGGAATTATTGCACGTGTCTAAGTTTATAAAATAAAATGTTACAATACAAATTTGTACGGTTTTTTAAATGAGGATTTCCTTAGGTGACTGATAGTTATTTTTATTATTCTGTAAGGATTCAGAAAGCAGGAGACAAAATAATGTAGACTGAATAAAAAGATAAATACATTTGAAACAGAAGATTTTAATGATTTGAGTATGTATCTGATACAGTCTTTCTTCAAACTAATAATAGTAATTGAGAGAATTAGCAATATTTTAAAATTTTACTGCCTTGTGTGAAACTTGTCTTGTGTTAACAAAAAAATCATTAAAATATGTGCATCTATTCATGCATCTATCCAAACATTAGTAATCAATTGTTTTATTTAGCTTTGCATTTATGCATTTGAAAATATCAGTGAATGAATTAAAAAGAGATTAAACCTTTTCAAAGAAGGAGGAGTGGCAATGAACATTTCACTATATAGAAACACTACTAATTCTTTTCTTACTATTAAAACCGCAGACAAAATAGAATTTGATTGCTAAATCACAGTTGAGGTCTGTTTGTGTAGTTTACAATTGCCTCTCCGAGACTGTAGTAAAAAGTTTGTGATTAATTTAAAACCACTGTTTTTCCTCTTTTTTCTCTATATAGGAAGACTAAATTCCATCTGAGAATAAAAAAATAAAAGACACCATGGAGCTGGCTCTTGGAGCCAAGTACAAAAAAGCTGTCAAGTGGCTGTGATTGTTATGGTATTATTCAAACCACTCCAGCTCAGGATTATATTCTACTCATTTATCCCTGTAGTCCTTGCAGTGTTTAAACAATCAAACACCAAAATCTGTCATCACAAAGTTTAAAACATTCTCACCTTAGATCTTACATTTCCTGTTTAATCCTGTCAGAGACTGGAATAGTTCATGCCTCAAACATTGACATAAAAGTTTTGCTCATTGTAGCAGAACTGTATGAAAAAACCCACCCCTCCCTAAAGATGCCTGACTGGAACTTTGGACTGAGAGTTAAACTGCTGAGATTAAATAAAGGGAAGACCTATTGTTCAATCATCTCAGAACTGTGGAGAAGTAAACAAGGCTGGAGGAAAAGAATAAGAAACAACTCAGCAGCTGTCTGGCTTGTTTCGAGGTGGGGGAGGCCATAGCCCACAGCCCCATTTGCTGGGAGCAGGTTTGCACAGATTTCCCCCCCAAACCGAGGTGGGGGGAGCAGGTTTCGGTGTCGCAACCTCTGCTCAGAGGCAGGGAACCCATCCTCCCTTATGCAAACTGGCTGTGGAACCCCCAACCCCAGCAAGGCCACAACCACGGGACATTCACAGGAGAGGCAGCTGAGGAGGTGTCTTAATCCATCACAGACCCCTCAAAGTGCCCCCCCGACTCATTCCTGAGGCCTTGCACCACAGGACTGCACATGATGCAAAGTGAGGCAATGGATCCAAAGTCTGCTGCAAAAGACAATGGTAAACTTGCACCCCCGGGGAAGGTGCCTGGATTTTGCTACCTAGCCTGAACATAGATTAATCCATGGAATTCTATGTTTCTAGGGGGACCTTCACCACTTCGAAGACCAGATGAAGATGATCAACAGAACACCAATTGTGACCCATGGAGTGGTGATATTTTCTTTAATCTGTCTCTGTCCTTCTCTTTCTGTCCTCCCAGGTCTTTTTTCTATTTCTTTCTCTTCCTTTTTCTCTCTCTTTCATATCTACTATCAAATAAAATCCATACTGTTGACACTGACATATGGTCTCGCTTGCACCTTAATTCGGGCAGAGAAATTTCTAAATAATTTTTATAACCGGACCATAACAAATCCTGAGATGGTTAAGCATTTGGTCAGACTTCCTTTGGAATCGTGATATTTTAGACACTCAACAGCACAATCAACAGCAACAAAAGAAGAAACTCACAAGGAAATATAGGACAAGAAAGTATGGGATGTAATATAGGCATTGAGCACTCTGAGCATTGGCTGCTCTGGATGAGATTTTAGAATGACAAAGTCTGATGCACCAGTAACTGCAGTTCTCAGTAAGGTCTTCAGAGACTTGGCAAGTTGCCTCTTGCTGGCTTCTGCTTCTTTTTCTGCCTAGAGAGAGAAAACTGCACAAATAACTGAAGAATAAGAAGAGATCCTAAAGATCCCAAATCTCTGAAGTAAGGAACACTAAGATTTCAGGAGTGCAGTTTGCATCTTTAAGCCAAGCAGTGTTAGATTTTATAATATATTTATCATCTCAATATGTTTCTATAATATAATGACTCCCATCAGATTCTGATATGTTAAGTAATTATATAGAGCAGAAAGGACAGTTTAATTTATCTGTCATTCCAAGTACTAACAAATATGTTTCTATGTCATGAATACTTGTACATAATGTAATCTAACTAAAATCCCCAGCTATGCCAGAGGTTTGAGCATGTTCCTAATCTGCAAAAATGCCACTTGATCTTCTGCCAAAATAAATAATTCACAGAGGATATCAAAAATGGTAAGACAATGAGAAAACATGATCTCTGAGAAACAATCAGATTTATTTAGTTGAGAGAGAAAAAGACTGGGAGGAACACCATCATAGCTTGCAATATATCCAATGTCTCCATAAAGCCAACAGTGCAAACTAGTTTTTCCTGTCTGCTGTGGTTTTTTTCATTGAAGTAGTTTTAATTTGAGAGACATGACTTCTCTGTTTTCAGAAGTCTGAATCTAGTGAATTCTGCAACATTGCTGGGCAACCAAAACATGATTTTAACTCTTTCACTATACCTGTTTCAGTTGCTTAGCACAAGGAATGGTTTAAAATTACCATGAGACAAAATAACACCAGTAAAATATTAGTGAACATGATTGACAATAACGAAAATACACTCCAGTCAGATTTATTCCTCCTCAGAGTAAGTTGGATGACCATCAAACATCAGAATTGCAAACAATTTGGAGATAAATGAATAGGACATGTTCCTCTTAGACAGAAAGAGTAGAAAACTACTGTCTGAAGAATGGACAATATATTTGTCATCTTAAGTATAAATTTGTATTTGCAGAAGATATCTATCTATCTATATATCATTTATACTTATATCTATCTATATCTATAGATATACATGACATACATTTCCAGATAATATTAAAAGCATCAGTCATTTTGTATTTGTGATACAAATGTAAAAATAATTTTAAAAAAATTTAAATGCATTGTAGTAGAGAACTTGTGTTAATTTCAGGGTTTCCATCTTTTTTCTTTTAAACACTCTCTCTCACTGTCTCTCAGCTTAAGTTTGATGAGTGCAATTTTCCTAACAGACTTAGTGATGTACTTTGAGGTAAAATATAAATTTAGACACAGGAGGTTATTTCTTCATTTTTTCCCCCCAAAATCTTTAATTTCATATTAGCATAATTTTCCTTTTTTCTTATTTTTATTCTCTGGTTCTTTCCTATTTTATTGTGTGATTACAATTTTAAGCAAAAATTTTGTATCTTAAAATTGTAAGTAAAATGTATTACTTTGAGATCTAAGTTTCTCTGGATTTTGTTGTTTCCCAGCTGAGATGTGGGGAGGCAGGCTGAGATGCTCATATAACGAAGTGTTATCACTGTGCTTTTTTCTCATTACCACTGCTGTTGGTACTTCCAGGTAAAAATAAATTTCATGGTAACATTGCAATTACATCTAAGTCCAGTTCTGCGTGATTCACAAGATTTCATACTTGGGCCTCAGATATCATTCTGTGTCTGTGTCTTCTACAACGATTTTTATTTAGGCGTCATTAACAGTTCAGTATACACGTTTTTCTTGTCCGTACTATAAACTAAAGTTTAACTAAAACCGTTTTAGGCAATAGTTACTTGTCTGCTGGACAAATGCTATCACAGCTATCAAAGTCAGATCAGACCAATAAAAAGTCAATGGCCTTTTACTAGTATTGACAGAAATCATATTTCCTATGCTGCATGATGCCGGAACAGGAGATCAAATTGAACAAAGTTTTCATGCTACATTCCTTTTTACTCACAGTTTTTTCAAATTGCTCAAATATACTTTTTATCTGTGTGACAAGACCTTTCACCGCTGGTAAAGCAAAAAACTTGTCCTACTTCCCCCATGGCTAAGTCAAGATGGAATATNTTCTTCGCTAGCTGAAATATAGGTACCTTTATTATCATGCACTGTCTTATATATGAACCTACTAGGAGTGTTTCTTTTGTTTATCCTGTATAGTAAGAAATCTGTTTAGAGTCTTATGTCTGTTGTTTTTCTTGTGTTTATTAAATAAATAACTCATGTTGTAATAGACCTGATGGGTCATGATTAAGAACTTGTGAGCGAGAGTGGTTTTGGGGTGCTGGCTGCCTCCATAAAGCTGCTGCCTACTGCCAGACACCTGAGCAAAGGCAGAAGCCCGGTTTAAAGTCCATCTCCGATTCGTAACAATCTGCATACATTGGGTGAAGACAGCAAAAAATATATGATAAAATTTGGACTTGAGAGTCTTGAACAACAAAAAGGAGACTGAAAAATGAAACAACATGATCAGGAAATGATCTATTCTTTTTTTAAGACAAAGATTATAATAAAATAGTTTGTCCTTTTTTTAAGACAAACACTATAATAAAATTAGAAATGAATGACTAAGCCTTCGCATCAAATTGATGCTGTATTGTTTCTAGGAAGCAGGAATGGCTGTATTCTGAATTCTCTAAAATCCCCATGTTTGTCCTTCAATATTATATAAAATTTTCAAAAGCCTTAATATTTCTCTTCTTTGTTCATTTCTTTAACATTTTTGATTATTATTAATGAAAACTGAAGTCTTATAAAATAAACTTATGTTGTTTACAAAATGTAGGTTTAATTTTTCTCTCTCTTAACTCTTCAGGTGTATCTGTAGAGAATGTGGGTAAGCATAACACTGAGAGCATGTAATATGAAGTAACTCTTTTCAGTATTGCAGTTATTTTTTAGACAAAAACACAATTTGTGAGGTTGTGCTGGTGATGAAATGTAATTTGCATGCATTTTGGCAATCAATTTTCCATCTGAAACTCAGTCAATAGCCGCTCTAAATTACTGATTTTTTTATGATGCCATATAATAAAATGAGCATGGTGGTTTTTCTTTCACATCAATCACTTTGTAAATTCATAAGCAATTTAGCTATATTTTTATATGGGGTGCAGTTTCATTAGTTATGATTAAACAATTTAAATTACAGAATTTAACATATGAGGACACAGGACATCAACACTGTTTTGGGCAGTGGTGGCTTCAAGAACATAAAAAAAGGATCAACATTAATAACGTTTCTTCCTTACCCCAAGACAAAATAAACATTATTTGGTTTACTTATTGAATGTTCAGAGTCTGAGGTAACTATAACATCAAGGAAAAGAGAAATGGTAGGGAAGAATTATTAAGTTTAAAAGCCACTTTTTCATATGCACAATCAATGACAGTGACAGAATATCACAGAAGCAAAACTGGAAAAATAAAATAAAGTCACAGATTCCCTTTCTATGCCTTAATTTCTTCCTCTCAAGGGTGCTCTTTATGTCCCTTGCAAATTCTCTTTCTTTTTTTTTTTTTAATATAATAAATGTGTTAGAAAGAAAGGGAAAGAAAAGAATCATAATCACAAAGTAAAAATTAAATCATGCTATTATGTCACAATAGAATCTCATAACAGCATAATGATGTTATTGTCTGCAAATAATACTATAATGTCTAGGATATGTTAAGGTACTAAGCCCAAAGAATAACTAAAAAACCAAGTTCTGAACCTATTTATTGAAGTAAATATATACCCTAGTTCATGAGATTAACATTAGATACTGTTGCTGCTAATTTGAATATGGGCATAAGATGCAATGCTCTTCTGATCCTTACTCAGCTTTCACAGAATGGGAGGTTTTTTTGACCTTATTCTAGTAAGGTTAGATAAGATGCAGTCTGTGATAGAACAGAGAAAAAGTATATGCTGTAATACTCTTTAATGTTATTATTTAATTAAGTTGGAAAGTTTAGTTGTATTGAATCTTTCTAGTTTAGTAGGGAGAAATATTTCTTAAACCTTTAGAACGTTTCAGAAAACAATTAGATTTGCTTATTTTATTAATTTTGTTGTCTATTTTTCTGTGTTACAGGAATAGATAGTACAGACACAAGTATGTTCCACATGTATAATTTTCTACATTTTATCCTCTTTAAATGTATAGCTACATCACAAGCTGTTGTACAGCACCACAATGTTAACATCATAATCATTTACTCAGAACAAGTTGTTGAAAAGGATTATTTTGCTAAAGTTTATAAAGAAAGAATTAAGCTAGTGACACATTGCTACATGTTTGTGGTTTATTTAATTTTTGTACTTAGATTTAACACCTGAATTTTCAATGGTGAGCTTTTTTAAACATAGAATGGAATTACTGCATACAAGAACTGTCAGACTAATGGCAACAGAAGCACATATTATGTGGCAGCAGTGTCAAATCCTTGACTCTTCTGCTCTAAGGAACCTCACCTCTACTGAAGGTTGCTCAGTGAAGTGAGATCATTTTATGTTCGTAACCATTCCTGTTTAGGGTATTTTTTATATTATTTTTATTTTTTTTCCAGTCTGCTGATCATTGTTCTAAGTCATCTCTCTTGTAAAATAGTCATACTACATATTAGAAGGGCAGTGGATCAAAACTGCCAATCAAGGACACGTGATCCTCCCATAAAATGATAAAAAACCACCATAAATGTTATGCTAGAAATGTATGTGAACTGATGGAATGAATAATATAAAATTCAGAGCCAACACTTTTATCCAAACTATTTTATATGCTGCTTATTAAACCAGACACTACAGAATTACACTAAGAATTTCATAATATACATTGGTGCTGAATTTAAGATTATACAGTTAGAGTAACACAAAAAATACAGAAATTAGAAGTAAAGAAATACTTTTAGTATTTTTCTAAAATGTTTCTGGTTTCTTATGCAGACATAGGCAGGCATAAAGAACTCCAGAATTTCATTGAGTGATTTAGAAAATGGTATGAGGAAAAGATTTAAAAATTTACAATGCTTTGAAGATTTATAGTGGTTTTGCTTTAGCCAACAGCTAGTAGATTGTCAGTATCCCAAATCAAAGTTGCACTACCCTGCTGGCACCAGAAAAGTAGCAGGAATGGTTTAGGTATAAAACCAGACAGAGGAAAGAAACCTAAATGAAGAGGTCAAGTACACCATTAAATCAATATACACCTGGGCAAATGTAAAACTCTCCCCCTCCATCATGGAGGAAACAAAAATTAAAGAGGTAGGTCATTGTTGATCACCGCTATACTCAGGTGAGCTAAAAAACCCAAAACATTCTTCCTGAATTAAGGTTTAAAGAATGAGTAAAGAGCATAGTAAAATGAAAAGGTGGTACAGTAGAATTGCACATATAAGGTTGTATGGAATTTGAAAAAAGTCTGTGTAAAGAACTCTATATGGTTTAATCCACTGCATTAAAAAAAAAATCAGCAATATTATGGGTTGCTTTGTTAGTGAAAGAATATTGAGGGTAATCTACCAATCCATCTACCGTGGATGTGGACAGCAGAAGAAAATTGATTTAATAATGTAGTAGTTACTAGTAACCAAAAAGCTTAGATGTATAGGGGTGTAAAAACTCTCATATGTGCTTGATGTGTGAAAAGTCTGTGAGGGATATAAACACTTATGCCTCACTGCATTCACTAGTCATTGAGTATTTGGAGGAAGATGTTTCTCCTATGAGTAGGTTATTTTATAATTATGTTTTTATCTAATAATGGTAGATATCAGAAATAAAAAAGAAGGTTAGACAAAACTGATCTGACATTATGGTACCCTGTTTAATCCTTTGATAGAGGTTGTTAATAAAATTGAAAGCACTTTTTGATAAATCAGTTATTTTAAAAATATCAGTCATTCAAAAAAAAAAAAAAATTTTTCTTTCTTCTGTTTCATCCTAGAGGGATGCTTTAACACCATAGTAGCAACTTTGATAAATACATTTATTTAGTGATAAAAAGGGACTATGCAAGAACCAGAATAATTATTTTCTAGAATATCTCTGATATGAGTCAGCTAAAGATACAGAAAATTCCATTCAACTAACTCTTTTCCAGATCACTGATGTTATCACTGAAGAGAAGAAAAAAATCCCTAGAATAGACACAGCATATAAGCAATGGTGTTCTTCTCCTCAGGAAACTGATCTGCAACACTGAAAAAGCAGCTATTAAGGAGAAAGACATAGCTGTATAAGTGAGGAACATGTCTTTGAAAGTGTCTTCACTGGGTAACCCACAATCCCTTCCCGCTCTCATTTGTTAGTAAAATATCCAGGACCTCAGAGTAGTTTAATCCATGAGACTTGAACTCCCCACTGGTATTAAAAAATTCTGATATTTACAGTCAATCTACAGCAAGTTTCATCTAACCAACATAATCTTCAGCAAAAAAAAATTTAAAAAAAACCCCATCAACCAAATATTTCAATCAAAAAACATATGTCCAATGTGCATTGCAGGTTTGTTATAATGTCAGACATATGTTCAACTATTAAAAAAAAGATACCTAATATGATAGAATTTTTGTAATATTAGCAGTACCGAGTTTCTATTGAGACAGCTATAGCTTTTTTTCCCCTATGAAGTAATTTCCAAAGTGTAAGTTCTACTTAAATGAATACTATAGCAAACTTTCTTGGTTAATGAGATTCCATGTTAATCCCCCATGCTGCAAATCAATTATTTAAAGCCTTTCACAGCTAATGAATCATATAGTACTTTCTGATTAATGCCAACAAGCTAGTTGTAATGCAGCGAAGCAATCAACAGTCTTAACCACTCTGTTTTAAGAATACTTCTCTGTGGCTAAGGAAGAAATTACACAAAATATTTTAAAATGATGTATTTTTACATAAGAAAAGCACAGAACTCAAACTGCAGCAGAGAATATATTCTTGTGTTTACTATTAAAAGACTAAGAGCTGCTATATATTAATTGTAAATTCTGCAACTCAATAGTCAAATATCAATAGCCAAATATAATTGTTTAGCATTTTTCAGGAAAGCCTTTTGTACTGAAGCATATATTATACTGACTGTTCCTCACTAGATGTTGATAAAAAAAGTACTAGTACTATAGTAGAAACATTGCGTGTTCTAGATATTTTATTAATTTAAGTAATGTAAGTGTGGTGCATTGTGGTCAATATTCTGCAATGGCATGAAATGAGATTTTCTTGGTAAATGTATGTAAGAATGATATGTTATTAAGGAAGGAAGTTTGGGGTAATAAGGAAAAAAGATAACATGGTAAATTACTAGTATCCTGGCAACAATAATTTATGTGATAAAATTTGTCATTAAAAGAAAAATGTCTACCTTCTCTGCTGGTTTTGGCTGGGAAAGAGGTAAATTTCTTCACAGTGACTGGTATGAAGCTATGTTTTGGGTTTGAGACCAAAACAGTGTTGATAACAGAGTGTAGACCACTTGGTGGGGTGTCCAGTACACCGGGAACCAATTGCTCTAGGGGCGGTAACAGAGCCCCACCATTTGCTATGGACTGATACAGAGTGCACGGGAACAGGATGAAGGTACTAAACACCTGCAGTATATTGGTGACATCATTATGTGGGATGTCATGGTGTAACGCCAGCCAGCAATCAAGCACCACACAGCCTTTTGCTCACTTCCCCACCAACAGGATCAGGGAGAAAATTGGAAGGGTAAAAGCTTGGGGAACTTGTGGGTTGACATAAAGACAGTTTAATAAGGAAAGCAAAAGCCATGCACAGAAACAAAGAAAATCAAGCAATTAATTCCGTGCTTCCCATGGGCAGGCAGGTGTTCAGCCATCCCCAGGAGAGCAGGGCCCCATCACACACAATGGTTACTTGAGAAGAACAACGCCATCACTCCAAATGCCCCCCTCTTGCTCCATCTTCCTCTGCATTTATATAGAGAGCATGATGTCACATGGTCTGGAACATCCCTTTAGGCAGTTTGGGTCACCTGTCCTGGTTGTGTCTCTTCCCAACCTCCCATGCCCCCCCAGTCTCCTCCCCAGCGTGACAGTACAGAAAGCAGAAAAGGCCTTGGGTCTGTGTAAGCCCTGCTCAGCAGTAACAGAAACATCTCTATATCATCAAGCCTGTCTTCAGCACAAATCCCAAACACAGCTCCATACCAGCCACTGTGAAGAAAATTAACTCGACTCCAGCCAAAACCAGAAAATGGGGCAACACAGATATGTCTGAGAAAAGTAAAAGAATTGCTCAGATTTTTCTGAAAGCCAATTTTGCCACAAGCCAATTGAAAGTCAAAGGACTTGGACTTCAGAGGATCTAACTTTGGCCTCTTCAGAGACCTACGCATAAGAATGTCATGGGAATGCACCCTAAAGGGAAGAGAGGTCCAAGACAGCTGGTCAGTATTTAAGGATTACTTCCTCCTGGCTCAAGTGCATCCCTTGATCCACCAACATGCTTGAGCAGGGAGGTTGAACTAGGTGACCTCCACTAGTCCCCTCCAATCTTGCCCAATCTGTGATTCTGTGATTCCGACACCTGTACAGGAGATCAGTTTTTATAAATAAAATAGCAAGATGCATATCATCATATTGCAATGGATGTAATAAAAAAAAAGCTACGTGTCCACGAACTAACAAAAAGGAAAAACAACATTACAATGAACTGGACAGTTATAGGGGTGTGTTTATAAAAGTTCACAAAATCTAAATGGACAGCCAACAGTTCCCTTCTTGATTTCAACCACGAAGTATTGACTTCTTTTGTTCAGAGAATTAATATTGCAAAAAAAGAAACAATATGATAAATTGAAGCAGTTCCTGAAAGTCACATGGAAAAGAAGCTTCATGTACCCCTTCAAATCACTGAAACATGATATTGCACGTAATAAGAAAATAAATAAAGTCATAGCAAAAAAAATGAAAAAAAACCAAAAAACCAACACAAACCAAACTACCAAAAAACAGAATAAAAGGTAAACAGGATACAAATACAGAGTAGAGCTTTATGTAGTGTTGGACACTTGGGGTTCCCAGTTTGTGAGTTTTGTCTTTTACTTGATTTGGGAGAAATAAAAAATAAATCAAGATATTAGACATACACAGATCACAGTATAGCCAGAAATAAAGAGGGTGTTTATGATGAACGCTCAAATGAGATAAAGTATGAAGAATATGCAACTAAGAACATGATGTATTTATTACAGGGCATTTTTATTTTCCTAAAAAATATTTTTGTATTTTCACCTGAATACAGAGCATTTTTATTTTTTAATATGAAATATTTTTGTATTTTAAAACAAAAAGATACAAATATATTAATATCTTTTAGTGATAAATATGAGTAGAGAATCTTGTACTTAATTTAAAAATATTTAAGAGATTTTGGTTGAATTTAGTGCAACTTTATCTTCATTCAGAGAAGGACTTAAAAAGGAAGTGAAATAAATGAAAATTCTGCCTAAAATATGTCTTGGGCAGATAGCTAAGAAATAGTCAATGAATCCCTTAGCAAGAATCTGCTCCTAGATACTTGAGCTCAGTTCTAGATGTGGACTAATTCATTATTTCCTGGAACTGCTCAGGAGTAAGGCAAGCAAGATGATTATGCTTTTAGCAACTTTGCAATTGTGTTGTGCATGCATGTCACTAGTAGGTATTTGAACCTTACTGCTTTTTTTCCTTAGTAAAACAGGCCGAATAAAACCAGTAGTGATTCCATCAGCTTGTGAAGAATTGTTAACGTTTAGACAAATGCCAAAGAAGATCTGGGTAAACTTAATCACCACAGCACAAAGAAATTAATCTCCCATGTCACTTCTGAAGACAATGTCTGTAGGATATTCAGTCTGGGAGTACTTCTGTCTCTGGAGCGAGCAACTGTGCAATTGTGTAATGAGAAGAATGGTAAGCAAGGTGGACGAGTACCAGTCTGGTTTCTATTACTACTCACATATGGAAGGGAACAGCTTGGCTGTGATACTGCACCAAAGAATTATTTTTGTCTTTCAACAAACTGTTCTTGAGGTTTAAAAAGAGAAACAGTGCAGGAAAATACAGAAAAGATAGGTTATAAGAGGTCTACACACTAACTGAGTCATTTACTCTTGAGAAAAACACAGTCCAGCTGCTCCTTGATAGCCCAAAGACTGCAATGCAAAAAAAAGGCAAATAAATTAATATGAAAAACATTAAACATTTTAATGAAAAAATATGAAAATATTAAAAGCAGGTTTTTTCAATGTTGTTTGTTCTCACATTATTTTACTAGTAGTTTAAAATTTTCTGTGTAAATTATAAAACATTTGAAAAATAACTATATCTAATTACGTTTTTGGAAAGAGATATCTCTTTTTCATGCACTCTGAAAAATTTTATCAATCAATTATCTAAATATTATCAAAATAATAATAATAATAATAACTTTTTTGGGGGGTGTTATTCACAAAGGGACTTAAAATAAATTGAGATATGAAATATGTTAAAATTTATGTGTTAATGTAAAAAAGAATTCCTTCCATCCCTTTTAAGTTCATTTATTGTACATTTGACCTTATGAAAAAATCTACTATTATAGAACCATCACTAGTGTGAGGATGATGGTTACTATAGCAGTTAGGGTAGCTCAGCAAGATAGCAAATAATTAAAACTTCAGTAGTGTGTAAAATAAAATGAGATTCATTAATTCTCTGACCATACAGGAAACAAAGTGTTTTCTCTTCTGCAGTGAATATGTCATATATAAAACAGTACTACAGATGTAACTTTTTAGAGGATTCTGACTTTTTTGCCTTGACAAATTTTTTATAGCTCCAAAGATCCTAGCATTTTTAAAAATGAGTTTTTCCTATGAGAAGGAATATTTTAAAGTTGATCTAGATGGTGATGGTGTGGGAGGCTTGACATTTTGAAATTTCTACTGACCAGGCAGCAATTTTCAAATAACTTGTTAAAAGAATTTAAACTACTAGATTGAAGGACTGAGAAGGAACCCACAAAAAAAGTTACTGAAATGTAAGCTTAAATGGGGTGAACACAGGGGTAGAGACTCCTTAAGAGCTATTTTTCCATAGGATTTAATATTGACTTGCCATATGGTATAAAAAAATGTGATAGGTCTGCACTTATAAGGAACAGTTCTTGAAGGGTGACTTTTCTGGAACTGTCAAGATCTGTGTTTTGATGAATATAACTGGGACAGCTCCTTAACATCATGTGAAGCTATAATATAATTCATGGATGTTTGCTTTACTTCCTCTATTTATTTTATTAAATTTATCTGACTGGCAGTAAAGACAGATTATAGAACAAGTCAACAAATAAAACAAAGTCATTTGACTACTTTGGTGAATGATAAATAATTTCCATACAATTCAAATGCTTTTGCTGCTATTTTTGCTCAACACTCACTTATTATGAGAATTCAGATGAAGGAGTGAAATAAGATAAAACTGTTCCTTTTTTATATGGAATCGTGTGCCTCTGTGTGTGAGCCATGAAGGAGTGGAAGGCTTAAACAATGTAATTGTTTGTACACTCTTGTGATGCTTTTTAGTAATTAAGTACTGCACTTATACTAACAGATATGCTTACAACAATTCTCATTGCCTCTAGAAGGTATTGTTATCCTCTTTTTTATACATATGGAAGTGAAGCCAATTAGCCTATTTTTCCTCTAAATAGTCTTGAAATTGAGGATTGCCCTGAAATAAAAATATTGCCTAGCAGCTTTTAAGAAAATTGGCTTTTGGTGAGAGTCTCCCAATGATTAGTTATTACAAATTTAGCTTTGCTACTGAGATCTGGGTTCTGACTTTCTTTCCTCCTAGCAGCAGTGTAGACATTTGCAAGATAAGTACAGTATTGCTAATCAAATATGTGGTGTGATTTAGAAAACTTGTGTTAACTTGATTAATTCTGTTAATTGAGCATATTCAGAAGAACTGGTGATTCCATTTTGATTTTATTCTGTACAAATTAGAATATACTCAAATTCAAATTAAAAGGGGGAGTTGCAAGGCAGTAAAGCTTAGCATGTCATACATCTAAAAGTGCAGTCAGGCAACATCACTTCACAAAGATAAAATACATTAGGGTATATGCACTTGTGACTGAGTGATTGGAACACTTTGGAGTAACACAGCTCTGTTAGGGTTTGCAGCCATAAAATGAGGCCATAAATAAAACCTCTGAAGAAATATTTGCTATTAATAAAGCAAATGTCAATAGCACAGAGTTAGTATTTAGGGGGTGTGTGTTAATGTTGCTAGTTCTATCCCTGTGTCACTTACCCTGCAACCAAAAGAGCTATTGAGCTATAAAATGTATGGATTGAGATTTCTTTTAAGGACAGCATTAGTATTATAGAGCCCCAAGTACAACTATTGCAAATCCATATTCACCTTATAAAAAAAAGAAAAAAAATATTGAGGGAACTATTGTTTGTATAGAATTATGTCAGCTTTCATGATTGAATTTATCTTTTAAAATTCACTTTTTCAAAAGAATGCTATTGAAAGTTTAGAATTATTTTAGTACCGCTGCACAATTTTTCTTTTGTGAATTGATCTTTAAAAGCTCCATTGAACTCTGCATGTTGTATTAGGGTAGGCAGATTCAGACATCCTGCATCCTCACATAGAAATGACAAAACTGGTTTTACTGGTACATTCTAAGATTAGATCGTACAATTAAAAATACCTACTGTCTATATCTGCAAGAGAGTTTAGAGGAAACCAAGAAGGAAGACAGACTTTGCTTTTATAATCAGTGCAGAAATCCAGATCTACTGAAACACTGAGTGGAATTACATGTTCTTATGTCAATATGTAATTTTGTCTCTTAAAATTAATTGGATTCAACTATTCAAGTCAGAGTATATCTGAGCATGAATACATCAAGAACAGAAACTGAAATTCATTATGTTAATGTATCAATGGTATGTTCACCCTGTTCAGTGCTGTTCCATGCCAGATGTGCCGATTGTAAGTAGCAGTATTTCCACGTTTTTACAATATTCTCTGTGTCTAACACACTGCTTTCACTCTCGTATGCTTTCTTGCTTCTCCTGAGACAGGCAGGATATCTTTCTGCAGCCTTTATTTGCACCATGAAGACTTAACAAAAAAAGTGACCTTTTAGTATGAAGTATGCCAGCAGTGTTGATCACAGCATAGTTTGTTTTGGTAAAGGATTTTTATTTTCCTCTGTAAAACAGACTCTATTCTGTAAATCAACCACCAAATATGGACGACCAGATATATACCAGAGAGATACCTTCTCACTGACAGCTTCATTAATTTCAATTGAGTTGCTCTCAGAGCTTAATTTGACACATTAAATAAAAACTAAGTTCTCACTAAAATTAGTTGTAGCCCTCCTGCTTGTCTAATAAGCCTTAAATATCTAAACTATTATTAGATCAGATAAATTAATTAATACGCTAGAAAACATGTCAGTCAAAACATGAAGAACATTTTATATTTCCACCTATCTGGCTGCTTGCAATAGCGCCAGCTGAGCATTATTATCTCTCCATTACAAAAGCAACAGCTAAAGGGAATGATAGACTTATAGAATCACCTAGGTTGGAAAAGATCTTTAAGATCGTCAAATCCAACTATAGATTTAAAGACAATGAATATTAAGGACTCTGTGAGAAGAAGATGCAATAGCATATTTTTCTCCAGTATTTTGTAGAATGGCACAAACTTGGCTGTGCATTGTTGTTTTGTGATCCAAAATTATTTGTCTTTGGCTCATAATAAGGTGGAAAAGCATCTAATGGACCTTAACAAAGACGTGAATGTTAACAGAAGCACAAATCAAAGATGCCCTAAGCACTGAGATTACATTATTGTTATTATGTTATGGTTTTGTTGTTATTGTTATTTGTTATTTGTTAGTTATTTGTTATTTGTTGTTATTTGTTGTTAGTTATTTGTTGTTATTTGTATTGTTATATTATGTGTTGTTATTATGATTATTACATTATCTCTTTATTAAAGTGTTCTACAGAGCAATAGAAGAGTTGGAAATTATATTCATGAGACCAATCAAGTCAATATGTGAGTAATTTGTGTTGATAATCTGGATCAGGAATTGGGCAGAGAGCATTGCTGTAGAGTTCACGTCCTCCAAATCTGTGCTGTCACTGAGATGCACATTCTTCAAAGCCAACTTAAAACACTTTTCCTGAGTATCATAAGTATATGTGTGTTTATTAGCATATACATAAAAACGTATATACAGATGTCTTCATTGTGAATAGGGTTTTTAAGAAAGGTAGTATCTTTTATTGGTTAAACGCATCTAATCTTTTTGGGTCACAGTGTTTTTGCCCTACTATTGATTGCAACAAAATTTGGTAGGACACGTTTGGTTGATTTGCACCTGAAATCTAAAGCAACCTGAGGCATTTTCATTAAAATCCATCTACGAAATGAAAAATTCTCCATTGAATTTAAACTGGACTTTTAATCCTTTAGCTACTGAGCAGTCTTATTACTTGCTGCAAGTCTTAGTGAGTGAATATTAGCAAGCATGATGGATATTTATTTGACAGTCATATTTTATTCATGACACATAACAGAACGAGGCTAATGACCAGGAAATAATCACTCTTTTGCTGAATGCATGCATTTAGGTGTTTCATGACGCTGCTTGAAATCAGGAAATTCCCAAAAGAAAAGTGCTAGTTAGCCTTCTGGTGCTGATATACATTACCTAGTTCCAGAGGAATATTCAAAATTTTGCCCATTATTAGCTATGATACGAAGAACTTTGTAAGAAATTATAATCTGATAGTCTGCTTCTCCGAGTTACCTGGCAAAAAAAAAAAAAAGGTTTTATAGTTTGTTAAAAAAAACTCACTTTCAGACAAGTTTGTTTGGTATTCACGCAAATTATAAATTATAAATTGAGACCAAGTGCTTAACAGTGGATCAACTTATGTGTGAAATTATTTAAATGGTTTAAACTTATATATTGTTTACTAAAATTGGCAGTTGAGTACAGGAAAATGCTCATTTATACACCGCCAGTAAAATGAACATTATATAACTTGCTTTTTGTGGTGAGAAGTGTTACTGTATTTGACTGAGTTAGAGAAAATCAACAGCAAAAAATCTTTAATTGGGTTTTAGAGTAAAAGCGATTGAAATTTTGTAAAACACACATTTAATAGATGTCTGATTGATATTACTATTATCCCATTCTAATAACAAAATGAGGCTGGTTTAGACATTATATTGATTTAAATTTTCATTAATTGTGAAGTAATTCTTGCCTTTTTTATATGTTGTTATTTAAAAAGGTAAACGGAAATACTTGTCTTTTCTTTTAGCTACTTGTATTTTCCTAATGATATTTCTACAAATGAAGGACCCTCTGAAAACTAGATATGTCCTCAAGCACTCTATTCAAAGTCTTACATTGTGATTAATCTTTAGCTCTCTAAAACAAGATTATTTTAACGTTTTGGGAAGAAAGCAAGTACTTTAAATAAATGATACTTATACAAAAGCACACATATAAACACATGCTTAAGGATTACAAAGTATACTTTTCAATAATCACACACTCAAAGCTATTTAGTCCTCTCCTCTTAAGCATTGGATAATTGGTCTTGAGGAGGGTGAAGACATAGGTTCTGGTAACAGCTAGATAAAGAAGAGTCATATTAGAATATGAAACTTCCTTAAAAACCTTATTACACCACATTGCCAATGAGACTGCTGCAAAAGAAATGTCAGTGAAGCATGTGCAGCCTGACTCTGAAAGGCATAACTTAGAGAGCAAAGCAAAGCAAGGAACACATTTCTGTAGCTGAAACAAAAGTAACAAAGGACACAGAATTTTGAAGTAAAAAATTACACTCGAATGGATTTCTTGAATCAAGAAAGTAAAGACTGGAAGAATACAAGTGTGTGTTACATAAATTGTTAGATGTAAGTAATCTTACAATCTAAAAAGAGCTATTTGCTTACATATAAAAAAAATGACTGCTGTGTATAACTGTGATCTTCGGTTAAGGCCATGCAATTTTGGGCCATGAATACTTGATGATCTTAGCTGCTTGATTGTCAGACATCTTTCAAACTGGTACATTAAAAGCCTTTCTTCAAAAGTCTCAAACACTGTTACAGCTGGAAGCAATAGATTGAATTTGCTGCTACTCAATGTTATTTTTCTCAGAAAAGTAAGGTTGTTTTTTTTCCTTTGATGCTTAAATAGGAAATTCTAAGAAGAAATAAATAACATTTCACATTTTTTTGGTCTAAAATTGATCCAGATAGATAGGGATATATTAACTGTTAGAGAGAACTGAAGGAGAATAAAGGAGAGGAAAATAAAACAAACTATGAGTAGTTTCAAGTGATATTTTTGGTCAGTTTTCTGGGTTTTCATAGTATGAAGATAACTTTCAAATAAAAATTAATCCCTGCTTTTTTTTTTTTTACCATATTAAAACTGTAATTTTGCAGTTAAATATTCTAATAGAAAGTTTTCTATGAACTTTTACTGAAGATGTGCAGGATCTTTGAACATCGTGGCCAAAGTCTGAAACTCATCACTTCACAACTAAGACAGTATCAAAAGCCTTTTTCAAAAATGTGACACTAGGGAACAAAATTGTGTCTGGAATTTTCGTAGTGGTCTTCAATAGCGATAAAAAGAAACGGTTGGCATTTGCAAAATAGTGTTCAGGCAAGTTCAAAGTTACTTTGAATTTAGATTTAATTATTTTCTGAAATTTCTTTTTATAGTGTATAAATTTCTGGTATCCTGAAAAGAGAAATTAAAAAAAAAAAAAAGTGCTGAATATAAAAATTAACTTTTCAAGATATTTTAAAATTTTTCTTAGAATTTATTATTAAAAACAGAAAACAGAGCTCCATTTTTAAAAGTAACTTTTTGTTTAAAAAACCCCACATTTTGAAGGAAAATTCCAACCTACTAGATGTTGGAAGGAGGTTGCTGTTGTTGCTATGTGTTCTACTTTTCTTATTACAAGCCTAATGCTTTATAGACCATTGAACTTACGGTATTTCCTTGATTTTAATGATGTTTCTTACTAGTTCTATTTTACACTTCCTTTTCAATTTTCTTTCTTTCTCTATGTGACGGTCTTATCGGTCTTTTCCGTCCAAAAATAAGGAAGATGTAAGTGAATTCTGCTTCTCCATTCACTGAGAACGAGCAGCTTTTAGTGGATTATACTCTGTCTCCCAATATCTTTTCATCATTTTCCAGGATCTTGCTTGCTGGCCTCAGCAATAAGAAATAACACCTCAATTAAAGAGGAATAAAGTGGGCCGAAGGGGAGTATATTATTAAGCAGTTTTAAACTAGAGTTTAAATGAATAAGATAAAAAGAGACAAAGAAATTCAACTCAGTATTCCAGGAGGTTCCAGTTATATGCTCCTATATTCCTGCATCTAAAGAAAGAAGAGGATTTTATGAAACTTTTCTATTAAAAAGACCAATATATTAATCCTCCAAAGCGCGAAGTTTCAGTGCAGTTTAAAAACATTTACTGAGCCTATGAAGACTGGAATCCAAATTTCTCAAAATATTTCTTTTCCTTTTCTTGCTTGTTTTTGATGTTTCTCATGTTCCAGTTCATCTGAGAACCAGAAGGATGAAGAGACACAGATTGTCTTTCTGAGCGGTGTGGACATCACCGACCATTCTGTCTATGAAGATCTCTCAGAAGCGTAGATGGCAAATGATTCAAAACCTGCAGTGGCAGCAAGATATGCCAGTTTGAGGCAAGACTGCATGATTCCTCTGGGGGGTCAAGGAAGAGGAACTTTCATTTGTAATGCACATGTATGTATGTTTATATATATACATATATAAAACTTTCCATAGTTGCTATGATTTTATAAGGACTGTCAGCTGATTGTCTTTGCAAAAAGGTATTTGCTATGGCTCACATTTCAGACAGTTTTTAATAAGTAGATTAAATTATTTAAGTGGTTAATGGTTCTTGTTTTAATTTGCTTAATTATGTTATTCTTTAGAAAAAATTCTTTAATATAAATCAGCTTCAGTACTCCCTGCTCTTTCACTGTGTTACTGAAATGAAACTTTCTACAGAACCAGTCTAAACCAGATGATGTAGAACCTTCATCCTGTAATTAGGGATGAATGAAGCTCAGAAAGCTTTAAGTTTTGGATAATCTTTCCACAGTTAAGATGCTTAGCATGTGTTTTTATGAAGCTATCTGACTGAGGTGATGTTTTTGCAAGGAACATTTAGCTTCTATCAATATTCAGAAACTTCATATACATTGAGTAGTTACTCCTTGATAATAAAAGGATTCTCTAAAATAAAAAATTATAAAAAGGTAGCTGAGGTGATGTTCAAAGACTGAAAACAGTTCAGGAAGGAATTCAGCAAGTTAATATTTCCCATGATAGGTGCTCCTACCATTTCCTTACTTAGCATTTGATCTTCTCATTTTTCCATCTTGAGAGTTGAAACAGAAAAGTATTTGCACTGCCCTTTTGCACAGGGTGAAATTTATTATTTGCATTGAAATGACAAGTCTCTTTTTCTCTTTCCTTCTTCTTCCAGAAATTGCAAAGATATGACCATAAGTGGATGTGTACATTTTGTGGCAGATAGAGGCTTACATCGTCACCTAAGTAATCCAACCATTTTAATCCTTATAGATCAGACATATTACTGTGCATATGACTTCGAAGCTGTAGCTATTAACTTCTGGTGTAATAAGACAGGACTCAGCATTTGCAATTTCATCTCATCTAGAACTCCTTCTGGCAAGAAAAAATAATGGAGATGCTTACCAGTCCTTCTCATATACAATACCTACAATTCATGCTGTATTAAAACAGACTTCTCTGAAAATCTCTTGAAGGCTTTCTTTTGCTTGCCTTTTTTTTTAAAGTATATTTCAACTTCTACTGAATTTACAGACATAAATTTAAATAGAATACTGTCTCCTTGTCCATAGTGTCAAAATATTTAGTTATAATAAAACTCAATCGCTTTCAATAAAACTCTTTCACTATATTTGATTCAGGGACATAAGCACAGCAGAATGAGAGGTACATTTATTAGGTACACTCAGTCATCATGGGTATTTCTTGGCTAATAATAGTTCATCAGCTTGTACTGTAGCATGCTGACATGTGAAAAGCCTTTTCTCAGTCTTAGCAGGAGATTCAGTGTGTTAGATTTTCATTTACCACACAGTTACAGAGTAACAGTGTGAATATATATTTTCTCTCATTTTTGTTTCTAGCAGAAATACTTTTGAAAGGGCTGTTCACTCATGATGAAAAGAACCTAAGAGGACTTTCTCAAAACTGAATGAGTAAGATTGTGAAAGTATTTGGTTTAGTTTGGTTTGGTTTGGTTTGGTTTGTTTTTTTTTTTGAGGGGGGGGTGTGTGTGTGTGTTTAGGAAAGTCCATGTTTTCTTCTTTTTTCTCTTGAAAAATTCTAAGTGCTTTGCTTTATGACCATGGTTTTAAAGGACAAAAAAACGAAGACAGTGAAAAATTTTTAAAATCAGGTATTATGGACAACATTTCTGTGTCCCTTTGTGTGTCTGTGTGTGTTATGGCTTTCTTTTAATATACTTGGTAGAAGAAAATGTATGCATAAGAAACTGATGTATAATCACTAACTACTTATAGTTTAAGCTTGTGATTGATAGCATTCCGTATATAATATCTGGAAGAATTTCTTCCACATTGTCTCACATGTTCTCAAGTTCTGGGATGAAAAGGAACACCTTTCTGATTCCCATATAATTTGTTTACTATTCTAAATCACAGCCTTTCAGTAAGGTTACAATATTTTGTCTGTGTTTTACAATTTTTTTTTTAACCTGTCATGCTGTAAAGAAATGTGTAACCTGTAATTTATTGTTTTTCTTAATACTTTCATATGGTAAAGTTTTCCACAGCTGCTGCAGAGTATTTAGCATTGTACTTGCTATGTCTTAAAAAAATCTATGACTTTCAAGGTGTAATCGTTTTTTCTGCTTCTATATGTTTTGTAAGAATGGAATAGCATTAGATCTCTGTTAAGTTCCCATTTATATCTTTTTCTTGCTAAATACTTATGTTTGTAAATGTTGATCCATGTAGATGTGTAGTGGCTTCAATGTGACCGCTGTGTAAGTCTATAACTTTAAAGTTTTCACTGGTATTCTCACGGAAAATGTTACAGCAATGCCATCTCTTTGTGAGTGCAGTCTGGGGAGATGAATTGTGTGTGTTAGGCATGGCAAGCAAGGCAGCCTACGTCCTAGAAATGTTTCTGTTCCTTCTGTGCCCACTGTCACTAAAATATCTGCTCAGGATAATTAATAAAGGAAGAAAAACAACCACAAAGTACATTTCTTTCCTCTTTTGTCCCTCAAAATATATATTCTCCACAGAAATTTTTTTTTATGAATAGAAATTTTTTTATGAATACAAATCCATGGAACTCACTTTGGATCCTAAAGCTACCAGCTGTAACACTTTATTGGGCGGGATTTTTGTTTTATTTTTTTGGAGGTCTCTCATTATGTAGTGGATTCACATAAACAAGGAAGAAATGAATCTTAATTTAAATAATAAATGTTAATTATTTCCTTTGTAATTTATGTATTTCCCCAAAAAATGTTGTTTCTCACTAGCTGACACAAATTGTTACCAACTCTGTGCTTTATACTTGTTTTTTTAAGCAATTGTGTAACTTAATATGCATTTATGCAGATACTTTTGAACTTCTATTTTGTTTGCAAGAAATTAATAAAGATCTGAATTATACCTAAATGATGGCTCACTTTAACACATTTTTCACACTTTCATTAAAAAGGAAATTGGAGTTCAATTACAAATAGGCAAAATGCAGCTTTGATAAAATAAAATGTCTCAAACACATTAGGAAAAGATGTATCTAAACATATTTTTCAGAGAAAACTACTTGATTTATAGTAAAGGAAACACACGTAGATTAACAAATTTATTAAAATGTGTATAATGTTTCTGACATTTTGGATCTCTTCTTATGACACCTTCTTTTTATTCAGACAGTGGAGAAAGCTTTCCTCTTTTTGTGACCACTGCTTGCTAAGAACTCGACAATTTGAGGTGAAAGAAATGCTTTCTCTGTAAAGTCAAAAATAAATATTTAGAACTTCTAGGTCTTTTTGTGTCTTTTATGATAACTCTGAATGTGTCCTCTGAAATTATACAGGTCTAAAAAAATCTAAATAAAAAAATTAACAGATACATGACATGAAAAAATGAAAGCAGGAGACAATTTAATATCTCAGAGGTAGAACGTGCAGTAACAATGTCACATGCAGTTTAAAACCACCAATATAACTAGCAGCCAACCTAAAGATCCCTTACAGATTAAAAGGAAATATAAAGTGTTTGATGGAAATAGGGCACAGAAGAGTAATCTGTTTCCCTTATGAAGATTAAAAAATGGTAAAAGAGACAGAATGGAGACAAAAATATCTGTGCCCATGCGCAATCAGAAAGAAAAACAGTGAGGAGAGGCACAAAAATGAATATTAAATGCAGCAGACATGTCCATCATGAGTAATAATCACAGTAATCATCACGATAGTGATAATAAAAAAAACCAAATGAAATAAAAATAAAGAACCAACAAGATTAATATGATTAGATAGTTACCTAATTTTATATAAAACTTCTTAATTAGATGCCTTCTTTTTTCCCAAGTATTTGTGCCATTTTGTTCTTTCTCATGGAGTCTTTCATATTTCACCCCACAAAAGCAAAATTAGGAAATAAAATACACTACAGAATTAAATACTATGAAGCAGATATAAAACAATTTTAATCAGTGAAAGCTTCAATTTTATAGAAACTTGATATGAAAAAGTCAGGGGTAGATCTTTAAAGATGTTTTAAAATTAAGAGAATGACTCTGAAGATTTTTGACTTTGAAGAAAAAACACATATGTAAGTTTATAATTTCCCTCCTGATGTTCACAGTATGTTGTAGTATGTCTGTTTGCTTATTGCGTGTTTTGTCTTTTCATTCCTGTTCTTCTAATTTAGGGAAAGTCAGTATAAAGTGAGTGGAGCTGCAGAAGAGAGGTGAAAGATCAGGATAATAGGGTCATGTATGACAAGGTGGCTCTCAGATTCTAATTGTGTAATAGCTAAACTATGTCTATGTAACAGTTAAAATAAAACGTTATAATATTCTGTACTTCCTTTGCCTACTTATCTTCACCCTCATTATTTTTTTTAATGTTATGTGACCTTGTTTGTATCAAAAATGTTTTCAACCCGCAAATTACACCTTTCTTTTAGAATATTATGTGCCCCTGTTTCCTTTGAGAGGAAAGGCACAGCCAGCCAGAGATGAACACCACTCTGTTTAAGAGAGAGATGAGTGTGAGAAGGTCATAGGCCAGATTTCAAACTGTTATGTGAAGTAGGATTCAGCATCTGAGCAGTACAGATCTAAATATTCTAAGAAAACTCAGTCTATTTCATACTTTTCAATATGTAAAATAATTATGTATATAATTTATACTCATGTTCCTTATAGAAACCTTAATCAGTTGCTTTCCAAAGATTTACTTTCACCTCTAAGGATTCCTCTAATATATTTAAAATAATAGACATTTGAAAAAACATCATTTAATAATACATTATTCATTAACAGCAAAGCATATCTGCCTCATCCATATCTTCTGCTAGATTAACACCTCTTTTGTAAGACATTAATTTTTTGTTTGTCAGTCAATACCATAGGTTTATTGTACAAGGAAAACTCAGCAGTCAGACCCTGCCTGGAATTTGAGTAATACCAGGAAATCCTTAAAAGCTGCACCTAATCTTTCATACATATTTAAATACTGGAATATTATGTTATGTCTGGGGCTTTAACTTGCATTCACTTCAGTAGATTACATAGTGTCTGGCCACATAAAAGCTTGAAATCTATTTTAATGTAAAATAAATAATTTTCATTTCAATTAGTAGCTGTAATTCAATTAATTAGTATTAGCAAACTAGGTGAAATTATTCTAATTTGGGCATAGATACGAGTAAGCATAAAATATAATTCTCTTACTAATTTCTTACTATAAATTTCTTTTTTTTCCTGAGCAGACCAATTTTTTTTCTTTAACAATTTTTAGAGAAGCCCCCTTGAGAGACATTAAATGTTTAAATAGCATATTAGCTGACAACCAACCTGAAAAGTAGAAGACATGATTCCTAATCAGCAGAAAGCCCAGTGATTTATTGCTGTTGATTAGTTTGAGATTCTCATTTGTCTTCAAGGACCTGGAAGGCCAGTCAAAGGCTTCTGGGAAGTGATAGACTTTTAAAAACTTCAGTAGCTGCTAATCAAGAACTTACGGATTGATCACTAAACCACAGGTTCATGAGATCATATGGGATATTTCAAATGCTTTACAACTGAAATACTCTGGACCAGTGCAGTAAAATGATGCTTTAAAAACTGTTCAGGAGTACTTAGGATGGAGCACGTCCGCTATGAGGAAAGGCTGAGAATTCGGTTTGTTCAGCCTAGAAAAGAGAAGGCTTAAGTGTGACCTGATTGTGACCTTTCAGTACCTGAAGGGAACTTTCAGAAAAGATGAGACAAGACTATTTACAAGAGCATGTAGTGACAGGACAAGGAGGAAAGGGTTCAAATTGAAAGAGAGTAGGTTTAGATTAGATATTAGGGAAAAAAATCTTTACTGGGAGGGTGGTGAGGCACTAGAACAGGTTGCCCAGAGAAGTGAATGCACCATCACCAGAAATATTTACGGCCAGATTGGATGGAGCTCTGAGCAACTTGACCTAGTGGAGTGTGTTCCTGTCCATGGCAGGGGGCTTGGAACTAGATGATCTTTAAGGTTCCTTCCAACCCAAGCCATTCCATGGCTTTATGATTCTATATACTGTAGTGGGCTCATTGCAACAGTACAAAATGTTACCCCTTCAACAAATCACCAGATTACCTCTAAATGAGAGGGAGAAGAGAGTGGGACAGTGGCAAGTTATAAATTCTGTGATAGTAAATGCTTTTCTCTCCTAAGGCAAAGTGTTTGACTGGAAGATTTGGATTTTTTTTTCCTGAGGGAAGAAAAAAAGCAACCAATTTGTTTCAGATATGGAAGTCAAAAGACTCAAAGTAAAAAATGGTCTTGCAGTTGGGTCATAGGAAGACCTCACTATATTTCTCATTCTGTGTTTCTATTTGCTTTGGTATAGCTGCAGTTTGCCTGTCTATCAATCCAGAAAACAGTTTTATTTGTTGTTTTATTTGAAAACTGTACATGATTATGTATTAAACATAAACTGAAATATATTAATGCAATCTTACTTTTCATCAAAAATTTTCCTAGAGAAGAATATAACAAGTGTAATACTTGTTCAGTTAATCTACGCTGTCTGCATTAATTTATGGTTTTAAAAATGATACTTTCTTTCAATCCACTCATGATTATCCAGATGATATTTCCTTTCAGCCAATTCTTTTTCTCATGTATGGAATCTACTTAGACTCTCCTTGCATAGAAAGTGCTTCATGAAATAGATAATCCTCATCACCAAGAATTAACATCAGCAGAAATCTAAAAAAAAAAAAAAAAAAAACCTAAAAAACCAAACAAAAAAAGAAAACAGTAGCTATGAGGAAAGAATTTTGTCATTCTTCATTATAAAATATCTTAGGCCTTAGAACATGGGACCATATTTTTAAACCCAAACCTATTTTATGCATATTTAGAAATAGGAATATTTACACACTTTACTTCATGATTCCTAATTAAAATGCCCATATAGTCAGAGACATTATGTTGGGTATGATATTTAGCCCAATCTGTAATAAGGAGACACCTCAAATACCAAAAATACTCAGTCATTTTCAAATAGTACCTTTGGTGTTGTATCCCAGACAACTGTGGGAAGTGGGTAATAGAATATCCACATATCAGTTCAGTGGCATATGCAAAGGAGTGCTTTCTGTTTCATTGGTGAGAGTGTTTCATGTCACTTTTGGATACCAGGTTGTGTAGGAGGCTAAGAGTTATTTTAATGTGCACCTGTAAATGAAAATTCACTAAATGGTAATGTGATCAGATTTTTTTCTTCATTAAACAAGACAGAGTGAGTTATAGATTACTGTTTAGGTTTCAGCTTGAGGCTGAAGTGACAAGGATTGTTGAGCCAGTCTCCTATCAAAGAAGAGGTTTTGATCTCTATGCTATCCTACCTTCTTCTCCTCCTCCTTCCTGTCTCTTGCCCTAGTTCTGACAGTACATTTTCTTTCTCTTCTTTATATCACTACGAGTTAACTCATCGACTGAGAAGAATGATGTTCATTGTGAGGGGAGAGGGAGGAGAAAGGTGTTAGCTTGAACTAGTTCATGGAAGAGATCTGTTGTGCTACAGTTTTACGACATAAATGACTGTTATAAGGGAAGAGTAGAGTTAGAGGCATACCATGGAGGAAAAAGCCTGAAAAAGTATCGTCTAACAGGTTCTAAATACTCACCATGTGTATATATCCAAAGAAGGGTAATGAAGCTGGTAAAGATTCTAGTGCACGAGTTTTATGAGAAATACCTGAGTGAACTGGAATTGTCGAGCCTGGAGAAAAGGAGACTGAGGGACAACTACCTGAAAGGAGATAGCAGCAAGGTGGATGTGGTCTCTTCTCCCAAATAACAAGTGATAGGACAAGAGGAAATGGCCTCAAGTGATGTTTAGATTGGGTATTAGGAAAAAATTCTTCACTAAAAGGGTGGTCAAGCATCAGAACAGGCTGCTCAGGGAAGTGGTAAAGTCATTCTTGAAGGTTTTTAAAAGATATATAGATGTGGCACCTAAGGACACGTTTTAGTGCTGGGCTTGGCACTGCTGGGTTAATAGTTGGACTCGATGATCTAGGAGGCCCTTTCTAATATAAATTATTCGATGATTCTATTATCACGTGGTGTGTTTGCACAATATTGAATGCAGCGTATTACAGAAGACCAAGATAAGCCCTTAGCCAGCAAAAATGGAATACCTTCATTGAATTAAATCTATGCTGACATAGTTCTGATGGAATATAATATGATTAATCAACTTGTTAAATACCTTTTGTCCTAATGGACAGAGGACAAGAAGTTTCAAGAATATTGTATTATCATTTTTATTTTAAAACAGATTACCACATTAGAGGAGAAAAATATTAGTAAGTTATTTTTATACTGCAGAGCAACCCAGAGCAGGAGAGTAAACTGATTGTGAGACCCCTCCACAGGGGAAAGCTCTGAAAGGACTCACCATTCAGTAGATTTCAAAGCACCAAGGTAAGAAATCAGTTCTGAGTCTTTATGAAGACAAGTTTCATTACTGCAGTTTCTCAATAAATTACTAAGAGAATTATTGTAGTGTTATCTTTTTTTGTTTCATGTCTTGAGTTTCTCTATAAAGTTTATCAGTTGCACATAACAACAGCATGAAGGAATAGCCTCAAGAATGAGGGAAATCTAAAATCATTTTGAATCTAAAATGTGAGATATGGTTTTTTGTTGAGGTTGTATGTGGACTTTATTCAGCCTTAAGTGTTAATCAGTAATACCAGTAATCTGGGAAAGTATATGCAGAAAATAAATGGAAATTAGTAAACTACAGCTGAAAGAAATGCATTCTTTCCCTCTGCAGAAAAAGAACATATTTTGTAGCAAACTATTCAGGTTGCTATTATATGGTCTCCTACAGGTGTCAAATCTCCATAAATCGGACAGGATTCTGAGAAAGCATATAGTTTGTCACCAGATGAAAAAGGGCATATAAACTGAGGCTTTGGAGAAATATATTACTGGAGACTAGATGCAAGCAGAAATACATAAACACTGCAAACATAAAAGCTATTTCCTTGTTCCTGTGGTGATACACTTTACAAAGTGCTTTCATTATTGTACTGCATTTCTGTGTGACATTTGCTTCTGGAATGGTTTCTACCGTTCTGCTGTTTTTCTCTTCTTGTTTCTTTTTTCCCCATAAATAGCAAAAATTAGAATACTGACGTAATTCTGAGAACAATGAATTATGTCTTCCTTTCAGTTTGTGGTCAAAGCCAGTATTGGAAATAAAAGTCTCCTTTGATAATATGCAACCTTTTGTTAGTCAGATTCATATTAAATGTCCACTGTTTGAATGCAACTGTGATGCAACTAAAAGGCTTCTTCCATAAGGAATAGGATAGTTATTCTCCTTCATAACAGGTTCAGTGACTTTAGGTTGTGGCTAGAACACGATATAACACAGATCCTGTGAATGTAATACTGCATGTATCAAATAAGTATTAAAACACAACTAGTCAGCACATTTCCTGCTCATATTTTATGAAAATCATAACACACCCATGCACTAAGATATTAAACAGGTAATAGTGTTCAGTTTACTCCAGAACAGATTATAGATTTGAGCTAATACATATGCAATAGTTAAGGTCTGTGATTTCAAACAGGACTCTACCAATTTATCAGCAAGTTTGCACTTCTAATGGATCTGGCCTTTGAACATACTACTCTAACTACTGTTTAAACACTCTCATGGTTTGTGCAGGACCTAGATTTCTAGTTGCTGCATAGTGCAATTCCAGGCATGAGCACTACAAATAATTTCAAGTGCTCAGGGAATTCCCTGGCCAAAACCAACTTGATGGGAGGACTGCAGAACAGACACTTAGAATCACAGCTGTGTATTTACGTATCCAAAAATCTTTTGATTCTAACATGTGTCCCAACAAAGAACTTAGACTATGCTTCCTAACTGCCACAGACATAGCTAGTAGTAAATGGCATTTGGAAAGTATAAATATCTGTATATATAGCAGAGGCCATCTGCATCTGTAAAAGTAGAATTACTTTAAGCAGCTTTTAACACCACTTTGTTTTGAACTTAAACACTAATATAGTAAACCAATATATTATAATTCTCTAAGCATTTTTTTTCCCAGTGATCCTGCAAAAATAGAATTTCTGTTCTTTTTTGCACAACAGAGGGCTCATGCTAACTGTATCTTTTGTGCAAGGCTCTACTTGTGACCCATTAGGCTTGTTATCAACTGCTTCTGAGAGCTGTGTGAACCAGAGTTTGGTATCTGCTGCCTCTTCTAATGACGTACAATTTTATCATTAGATAAAACAAAGGTCTTGAAAATATGAGCACGAGTTGAAAGCAGAGGCCCCAGAATGATAAAAATTCACTGATGGTCAATTACTGATCACTGAGAAAACACAGTCTTGAGAGCTGGGTGAAGACAGGTTTTGCTTTAAGAAAAGGAGCAGCAGCTGAGCAAAGTTTAAAAGAGCAAAGCAGTCATGTGCCATGGCCTGGGGAAACAATCCTGCCTCAGTGCTGCAGAGTGCAAAGTCTAGAGGGAGGAGAGGCCACGGGTTAGCAATTCTCTAGAAACTTGACTGTCTTACAAAAGGAAAAGATACCAGATTTGAGGAGCTGAGGGAGAGAAAAAAACCCAACGGCAGCACTTCTGTCTTCTCTTATCAACAAGTTCTGTAAGTCGACTAGCCTGATAGCTAAGATTTTATAAAGGTATGGCTGTGCACATTGTTGCAGACTCACAGCTAATATAGGATTGTATAAGAGTGATACCCCCAGAAAAACAAATCTGAGACCCCCACCACTGAGAAGCCCAGGGTGAAGAAGGACCAATGGGATCCACTTAGTAAACACCACTGGATAGTAAACACCACTGGATCCACGGGTGTTTACTATCTTCTGCTTGATCTCACTCTCTCCCTGTCTCCCCCCACCTTTCTATTTCTTTCTATCTCTTTACCTCACATTTGCTGTTAAATAAAATCCATATTATTGATTTCAGCATATGGTCCTGGCTGCACCATAGTTCGGGCAGAGGCATCTCTCACTAATTGGATCATAACAACAGTGTCACCTGGAGAAGTTATCACCTTTCTGTTCTGACATGTTGGCTGCTGCTGGACTAGCCCTTAGCCACATCATTAGTAACCTCTGCTTTAGCTCCACAGAAATTCTTGTTTCATTCGCCTTCCAGATGTAATTTTCACAAAAGAATCTGATTATTCTAATCAATCAGGTACTGAGTATTGTGGACATTATTACCTGCTTAATATCTTCATGCTTGGGTGTAATATCACATACTAACTTTGACTGTCCTTCTCTAAATTTGTATTCCTAAATACAGTGAACTTCCCAACACCTACCTTTACATGTGTCACTTCAGCAAGGAACTGGTTTTGCTTTCAGTGATTAAAGAAAACAATGTCAAAACTATTAATCATTATCTGTGTCCAAACTCTGTACCTATCACTGTCTCTATTATCTATAAAATCTGCACATGGCTTTTTTTCTCTAGCAGTCATTCTATTCTGTGGCAAACTATGTTATTGACATTCCTTTTTATAACACATCACATAGTAGACCTCAATTAAATCTATTATGAAGAATAAAATATGAAGCAAATAACACAATCACAGAAATTTCTTTATATAGTGCTATTTAGGATGAAGTCACAAGGAAAAGTTTTACTGCATGAATTTGCCACCAATTCATAGTTAACATCAAGAAAAATAGGCTATCCCACCAGCTTCTATTAGCAAGTATCCTTTATAATGCACTGAAGGAAACTGTAGTCCAGCCAAATGAGCATATATTAAAAGGAACAAGCCTATTCTGCATCAAGTGTAAGATGCAATAATAGCTTCAAGTATTTTCTTTGTTAAAAAGGATACATTAACTATTTGCCAAAGCTGAATTTGCTTACACAATTCCTGAGCCTTTTTAAATAAATGGTTTTTTTTAAGAATTCAATTGGAAAAAATAAGCAAATACAAGAAACACCAGGGAAAGAGAACAATGCCAGCTTTTATTGTACTGAAAAACTGTATTAAGTACTGTATATTAACGAAGATGGCCTTTTAGCAATCTAACAAGTAACAATGAATTCCTCCCCTTTACTTCAGAAATACTGAAACATCATATTAAAAAGGTTTTAATCTTTATTTCTGTATTTCTTATTTTCTAAAGTTAGCTGCCATTATTGGTAGGAACTTCATTTTGCTTCATGTGTTAGGTGAAATACAAGCAGTTAAATTGTGTTTCCTTTGAATGAAAGAATCACCTTAAAAAGTTATCTAAGTTATTCTGGAAATATGTTCTACAGTATGCTCAAAGTTAATGGTATATTATTATATCACACACTATTTAATAAACATTTCACCAGCCAGGTCAGATATGAGGCAGATTTACATGCTTTATGTTATACTCCTAGTGAACATACTGAGTATAGGCAGGTTCCCACCTGGACTGCTGGACATACAAAAGAGACAAATACATCAAAGTGGCAGGGGTGAAGGTGCATTTCTTGATCTGTGTAGTTTTTCCAGCATGGGATTATTCGTTCTTTTGGGAAAAAAAATCTAGAAAAACAAAAAGCCAAACAAAACCAAAACCAACCAAACAAAACCTCAAAAAATCCAAACCCAAACAGCTTGGATGAGATTCTGGAAAAAGAATGAAGGCTAGACTGAGATGCTTGTGACTTGCTGCTGAACAGAATCAGAAAAAAAAGCTTCTTTGAGCCTATATTGAAAATAAACTCTAAGACTCTTCTCTTGAGTATGCAATATAGACCCAGCTTATGCAGAGGAAAGGTACATAGTTTGGTCTGTTTATTTCAGTCTTAATAATCTTATGTTGCTATCTTTTCTCTTTATATGTTGCATTAGCACAAAGAGATCTGTCTGGGTAATAGAAACCATGCATTTTGAAGTCAGCAAGACAAAAGTCAATAGAATTGGCATGTCCTTGGTATGTCTGACCTTTTTCGATGAGGAATTTCATTAGAACAAGCAGTTGGTGAGGACAATCTTTATTCATAACTTTTTGTGATCATTCATATAAATTAAGATCTGCACATCTTTTGTTCATTTGGAATAAGATCTTCCCACAAGAATTTTTTCTCAGATCAGTGATCACACAATTTTAAAGACAGCTACTGATCCATGTTAGGGAGGAAAAAGTTGAGATTAAAGGGATGCGGAAGACCTAATAACAGTGAAGATGGTTCAGGAAACTGTTATTTCCTAATCAATGCTGTGTAAGGATCACGTGTTCCACAGCACTTCAGAGGGGAGAAGCTGCACTATGCCATATCACACATCTGTCTTTAATGTGGCTAGACCCAGTCCTGGGGGATTGACAAATGATAGTTCAGAGAGATAAAAATAACTGAAATGACTGTCCAAGTTAGAGCAGATAAAAAAAGGATGAATACATGAGAGATGCTTGTCTAATAGGGTACCTAAAGTACTTAGCTTTACAACAGCAATCCTTCCAAAGCACCAGAATAGTAGAGGTGAAGAAGGCAGACTACTGCTTGCAGGAGCTTTGACAGAGTAGAGAAGAGTAGTGAAATGATTTTTGACAAAATGCTGTTCTAAGATGTTATCTGTGCACTTCTCAAGTGAAAATGCAACCCTAATTACTCTCTCTTACTTTTAGTGGCAATCTCACCACTGTCTTGATTGTGTGCAATATCATTGTACTAAGTCATAGTAGCCAGCACGGTAGCAGCTGTACTGAATAAAGTACTTAAAAAGTAATCTGTAATCAATTACTTCCAAGTAATCAGCATTATACACGTGTAACATTATTTTCCAGATCCAGCAATCAGCAGCTGGTAGTAGATTGGTTTCTCAGAAGAGCTTTGACAACCCTGTGAAGCAGGTTTTCAGCCTCTATTAAGCCAGCGTGAATTTTTATCTAGAATTTTTATTGGGTTGTACAATTCATAAAATCAAGGCGTATGAGAACTAGATCTGTTTTTTTGTTTGTTTGTGTATGCTGAATTATACTGCTGCCGTTAATGAAGTCTCAAACTTATAACAATGTGATATTTAAATATTTAATGATGATTGTAAAATACTTTGAAAACCACTAGGAACAAATTGTTATAACCATTTGGTATAAATATTTCTGATGACCAATTTTTCTCTCAAAAATTTAGTTTAATCTCAATCAAAATAATTAATGGGAATTCCATATGTTAAAAGAAAATGTAAAAACTAAGGTAAAGTTTACTAGCAAAACAGAATCCATCAAAAACATAACATCTTATGTCAACTCATTTATTTCATTCACTTTGATATAATTTCATTTCAAACCACTTTATGTATTGGCTTGTCCAGCCATGTTGTCTATATCTTCTTTTATTGAGAGAGTTTGGCTGTAGAGCTAATTTGGCTACTTTGATTGTGAGGTCACTGATGTGACAGAAATGAGTGATATAATTTGTATGACTTACCAGAGTCAGAAAGGTTGAACCCAGGGCTATGATTGGGCAGCTGAGAACTGGCCTTATTAGCAAAGTGGAACTAAAGAACAATAAAGAAAATGGAGTCACTCTATCTCCTTCTAGCTTTTCGAATCTGCTCTTTAAACTATATAAAATCTGAAGACATTAATATAGATCTCAGCAGCTATCTACAATTATTTTTGTAATATTCGCATAAAAGCAGCACTGCATTACTGCTCTCACTTCTTCCCTATTGAAAAGGATCTAACTTACCCTTTCTCCCCCCATATGAAGAAGCAGGCAGAGTCCAACTGTGCATGTGTTCTCTGGAAACATTTGCCCATGATTCTGTAACTCAAGAGCAGCAACATCTTCACTTCTATGAGAAAACTCTAGCAAATTGTGTATCGAAGCTGAATATGCACTAAACATATTACTGCAATAAAGCTGATAGTGTACTTATTGGTGTAAGTAAAGGGAAAAGGATCCAATGGGTCTTTGCTGGCTTTTTACTCACTTATTTTCTTCCCCTCCCATAGTTCAGAATGGGAGAAGGTGGCACAGGGTTACATACCATAATTCAGTTATTCCAGACCCTTTTAACACTGGGATGTGCCCACACCGTGGTCTTGAAGCATTGAATGACATGACATTCTGAGCATCATAAACACACATGTATGTTATAATAAGATAGACAGCACAAACATGAAGACATGAAGAGCTGGTATATACGTCCACAGAAAGAAGAAAGGTTCATCCAGATTAATGTATTGATAAAAACAAGGAACACAAAAGCTTGCTGAGTAATAATGAGATTGTATTTGGGCTGTAAAAATTGACCAAACTCATCTCTCTTTTTTTTTAACCTAATAATATAATTCAACTTGTTTGGTTGTGTTTGTGACAATGTGGATTATGCTGAACCCTTGCTGAAACATTCATAATAACTGGCTGCTCTGATTCAGAATGGACCTAAATTAGTCCAGTAACTGTCTGTCTCCAAAGATCACCCACTTCAATATATCTCCTTCAGCCAGTTTCCTTTTGTTAGACACTTGTAGAAATTTTCTTTATTTAAGACCTTTACCCTCTACATGGTTGAAACTGACTGACAAAAACATAGAGAGCATGCCATAGAAACATAAGGACAGACTGCTGTCTCATTTTCCCAGGAAATGTAATTAAAAATAAATACTCTTCTATGGTCCCACCTTTGTCAGTAATACAAAAAGAAAAAATAGATTTCTTATCCTCTTTTTTTCTTTGTCCAGAAGAAAATTTTCTTATATGCAATTCCAGCCCCATTCTAAAGTTACAAAGGTGTGAACTGTCACGGTGGTGGGGAAAAGCTCAGACATGGGAGGTTAGGATCATAAAACAGGTAATATAGTGTGGATACCGAAAAGCTTTCAGCAGACAAATTTTCCAGCTTTCACACTATTCTGTGAAAGCCTGCCTTTTCTCATGTGAGCCATGAAAACAGTGAGATGCTTTGTGAACAAAAACATCCTTATCTTGCACCTGTGAAGTTGTTATGCAGTATTGTTATGATATCGACTAAAGAAATATTTTGAAATGGGTGTTATAAAGTCCAGCCAATCACCCTGAGAGGTGGGTGGCCAAGGGACCAATGACCTTATGGCATTCATGTGTGCTAAGGTATAAAATGGGTCTGTATATTAATAAATAATGCCATTTTCACCTTCTTCCTGGATGGTACTTTGTGTCATGATTTTGCTCCGTCCCCGATACTACAGCGACAACGTAGCAGCAGTGCTATGCTCTGAGATGGTGCACCACCCTGCATGCTCCAACAGTGTTGCACTCTGATTGAGGCCATGAGACAAAAAACATCTCCCTGACAATCTCTGTCCTTAGTGCACATGACCAATTGTTCCAAAGTCATGCAACTAAGTCTGGATTCCTTCATAAGTACTGGAGTATTTCTTTCACCTTTTTTTTTGGTCTTTTTCTCTCTTCTCAGCCCTGGCTTCTGCTCCTCCCACTCTCCTCTCATCCCTTTTCCATCTTTAGTGGCTAAAATTCAAAAGTATTAACACCTTTACTTTTAAATCAATGGGGAGAAAAAAAATAACAATTTACATTTAAAAATTGCAAAATCATTCTCCTTTTTGAGATTATTCTGATTATTTTCTAAATCAAAATATTGCTTGGATCAAAAATGAGTATTGAAATTTCATTTTCCAATGAAGAAGAAATTTTTGTTTTCCAAACAGTACAAGTCTCTACACGATATATTTTTGTCCTCAGTTACATGCTGAGCAACTTCTTGTAAGCACAGGCAACATTCTTAACAGCAGGTTAATTTTTCTAAAATATTGTGTGCACATTACTATAGCGTAGACCTTGCCATAAATCCACTGTTTTCAGTACAACATAGAATTTACAGATTTTGGATTTATTATTTACAGAATAATATACTCTGCAGTCATTTATTATTCACATACATATGGTTCTTCTTGTTTCCATTTAAAATTCTGTTTATAACAAAGTAATTATTATCTACTTGTTTCCCATTTTAGTAGTTTTTTGAAGTGCAGGAGATTTTTAAAAATGAATTTTTTTCACCTGTTAAGTGTTATAAGTTTATTTGTATTTTCAAATTCACCAACATAATGTATGTCTTGGATAAATTGTTTGCAAAGAATGGCGTGTTAATATTGCCTTTTGATTTACAGACCATATACCACTTATTTTAACAATGGAAGAGTTAAAAAGTGAGCACAAAACTGCCACCATGGATTCTCTTTGTAATACCAGTTTCATTATTTTTAAGACTGCGGTTGGTCTGCTAGTTTCTTACACATACTATAATCAGTAAAGCTCCCGCCAATACCTTCAGTTACAGACTTTCAATGCTTTGTGCCTTTGGCTGAGAAAGCCTTATAGTTAAGCAAACCCAAACAGTCAGCTAGTCTGTGCTGTGAGAACTGGTCCAGTAAAAGCTGTAATTACAGGCACGAATAGTACCGTTCGTGTAGAATCTCTTCTTTTCCCTGACAGTGCTGCGGCTGCTATTTTAAGGGAAATTTACATATTCAAACATCTTATTTCTATAAGAGAATTTAGTTGAAAAAAAGGTGATCTAAACATTAAAAGAATTCTAATCAAATGTTTGTCTAATCATCAAATAAACTGGTATTTTTTGATTCAAATTTTGTAAAAACTATAAAATATTTGAAATGCAACATTTTGCTATAGCTTCTTTGTACCATTATATAAAGCCATACTTGAAACTTCACAGACACAAAGATGAGTCTGCATTTAGAACTACAGTACAAATTTAAATTAAAAAACACCTTTTCAATGAATATGCAAAAAAAAGTTGTAGTCACAAATTAATTAGGTTCCCTCCCAAACTAAAACCAAAACCCTCAAATACACGGAAAGTGATGACTAATGTTCTATGTACAGCTGCTCACAGTATTTCTGGTAGCAGTCTATCAAAGACACTTTTATCAGCATTATAAAACTGTAGTGTAAATAATTAGACTTTCAATCGTCCTTAGTGATGCAATATGCAGTGTCCACCATTTCTAGCTCAGTGCTCATAGGGCAGAAAGAAATATCTCTGTAACTACTGTATGCTCTGATGGAGGTCATAATTGGTTTGGAATCCTTCTCCCACTTCATTTCACTAACAATCTTTCACCAGACTTCATTTAATTCTAAGGATATTAGAAGCATGCTGAATTTATGACTTCTCTGATATAAAAAATAACCATTTGTCAGTCTAATATTCTGAATTCAACTATAATTCATTAAAGTTAAAAGAGAAAGCTAATTTCTATATTTATGTTCTATTTCTATTATGAATTCTGCAACAGGTAAGATTGTGAAGAAGACTCAGAGCTGAGCAAACATCAGCTGGTTGCATGTTCTGCATGCCCGCTATGCAGTCAGTGGTAAAGGTACAGCCTGATTAGCAGTGGCCTACTGTATGGCTTCCAACAGCCAAAGAAACAAGGTGGCACAATAAGTAGAAATGGATATCCAAATGTTCCTCTAAAATATTGTAGGGCTTCCTCCTCTGAAGTCACTGGGAAATTCTTACCAACTAGGAAAAGTGAAAAATCATGAGTGCTTCCAGGCTGCATATCTTGTACCTCATACTACATAAAATTTGCCCAAATCAGCTGAATGTGCTCTCCTTAGAGGCTGTAGAGCATCTGCAGAGCAGCATTGCACAGATTTGAATACTAGATGCACAATTTGCCTTGAAGGTCCACATGCTCTCCCAGAGCATCTGTGTAATGCAGAATGTGATTAGGCCCTAATTTACATTATTCTCTTCATTTGATGTATTGTATTTCAGGAACTCATTATTCTTTATCCTCTTCCTTGCTTCCCTGAATGCATTCCATTTCATCTTCTGGTGAGACATCTGTGCTTAATTAATTACTGCAGACCTAATAAAAACAGTCTGTAGATAATTTAATATTTTTGTGTTCAACAGATCCAATGTACACTAAGATAATTTGCCTTGGAGAAAGCAAGGCTTTCACTGCTTAGGTCCTAAATATATATATCAGCATTTTGTATTTTGTTGTATAATGTTAATGTACAGTGGCATGTGGAGGAACTCCAGATAAGCAATATTCGGTAGTGAAAACTAATGACAATTTGGGCTTCAGGGTTTTTTTTGTTTCATTTCCCCCTTCCCTGCCTCTGACAAACAGAGCAGTCTTTTTGATTAATTTGCAATTTATACTCCTGTTAAGTGCAAAACTCAGGCTTTTGAAATGGTGTTTCATAAACACTGGTGGACTTTTCAGTGAGATTCCGAAGCAAGTATAAACAATTTTATTGTTAAATATTTGTAACACTTTCAATAGGAGCAATGGTTCCTTCCTTTTGTCTTGGTCAAATGTAAAATACCAATAAATAATAACTTCGTATATGACTTTTCCTTTTTTTTTTTTTTAGTACGACACTTACCTGTGTCTTCTCAAAGTCAGTTTCGCCATCCTAAAAAAAAGGACTTTTCTGGCACCCATATAGCCAACAACAAAACAAGAAAAAATGAAAAGCAAGAAAACCTGCCTTATGCTAAAACTCTCTGAGCAGCATTCAAGTGAAGTTCTGATTTTCAACTGGTTTTGCCAGAGGACTTATGTTTGGCCTTAGACCTAAGGACAGGCCAAAAGATAAAATCCAAAAGACAAAGTATTTGGGGATCTAATATATATATTAGGCATGTAAATAGGCACTATATGCCCATGTTAATCAGCCAGTCTGGATGTCCTAAACCAACACAAATGGCTTCTAGATGGGATATCTCATGATTCCTGTGTCATAGGTTTTGTAGGTGTCTCAGATAAAAAGGACGTCTTAAATGTCACTAAGAATTTATGATTAAGCAACTAAATTTCAGCCCAGATGTTTAATCCCAAGACTGAAACACTTTGTGAAACCTTATAGAAATTGTTTATGACTTAAATGTCTTAATATAATAAAAATCTCCTCTGTTCAATTGAGTTATTTACTATCTGTTCATTACTATTCTCATTTCTAAGCCCAGATAGATTTTAGAAGAAAGATACTTTTTCACCTAAATTTTGAGAAATTTAACAAATCATATTTATCTAGCATGCCGTTATTCAACCAGATCTATTGTTCTCTACAAAAATAAAATCATTACCATGGGTATTGCTTAAAATACGGGGGAGAAGATGGCACCTTTCATGCATAATATGAAAGAAAAGGTTAAATTAATTCCTTTGCATTCAACTCACCAGAATTATTTACATACTCTTCCAATTATCAGGAATTAAAGCACAGGACTCTGTCCTCCTGTTTAATTATATTTATGAACTAGCTCTTTTATCTTTCACAAACATATATTGACATATATGCACACAGAGACCCCTTTCTCTGAGAACTACCTTACACATAATCTGTTCTCACATGATTAACATCTTAACAGATTCTCTGTCCATTTTTCAAAATCAAAGGCTGTTCCTTTTCAATTTTTGAGTGAAATGAAGCAGTTATTTGCCTTCAAGGCACGATTCTCGGGTACAGATCCTAAGCAGAATGAGGAAGCTTCTTCATGGGCTAACCAAAATACTTCACTAAAGATCTAAAGCACAGACCATCTTATTTCCACACTTCTGCCTGTAAAACTTGGAACAAAATGCTTTTTAAAATTTACTTCTGTCAGTCTGTCTTGCCTGTTTACTTTTTAAGATGTTTGAATACAGTCTGCTTCTTGCTGTTTATCTAGAAGGTGCAATATACAGCAAACTTGTGCTTACTTTGGGCTGCTAGGCACTTCTCTAATATAAATGCAAATAATAATATTAGAACTAAGAATCCCAAGGAGGTGTTGTGTAATTCGATGCTTTAAAGTCAAGTAGCGTTTCTCAAAGTCTTTCCTGAACAGAATGCTATTCCATTTTAATTGTGCAACTTGCCTTTATCTAAGTTTCATACAAGAATTCGTTGTAGAATATAAGAAACCTTAGAATGTGCAAGGCAAGAATTAACCACTTCCCAAAGGAAAAAAATCCAAATAACTCCACACACAAACAAACAATCCAAAAAAAGGTAAGCATTTTAAAAGATATATTATTCTCTGTATAAGTAAGTACTTTGAGGTAAGCTCAATAAACAAATTTTATCAATAAAGCAATTTGGCCAAAGAGCATCCAGCTACTTAGGTAACCACAGTTAGAGAAATCCTTTTCTCAGTACAGTCCACAGAAAGAGAAGAGAATTTCTCTTTCAATACTTACAAGAAGAGAGAAAAAACTAGCCAGTATGAAATGATGAAGAGACGTTTTTCAGTACTGCAAACATTAATCATCTTCTATCACTTCAGGCAAGTTGTCTCTTTCTTACGAAGTTTCAGAGATCTGGACTCTCATACCTTAATACTTCAAAGGCTTGACCTCTTAATCTGAGAAACTCGACTCACCTCATCTCAGCAGAGGATCCAAAGAGGTAAAGGAAGAAAACTGAGAATTGTATCCAGTAATGGACTAGACTTGTGAGTATGATATGCATTAGAATTGGACAGCTATCACGCTTCTAAAATGAAAGCACTGAAACAAGGTAGGTAATGGGCACAAATTAAAAGTATTTTGCTCATAGACAAGCTCCACACTTCAGTCTCCCAAAAAACCCTGGCAATAATGATAATGGGCTTAGGATTCTGTTTATTTTTACATGTGATGGTTTTAGTATTTAAAATTACTTACAGCAAAGGTACAGCAAAATTATAGCAAATAATATCACACAAATAGTATCTCATTAAAGAATCTTCTCCCAGTTAATCTGATGCTGCAACTTCCATTAACATTCATAACAGACTTGAGCTAATAATATTCCTAAATAATATTAACTGGAGTTTTAAAGCAAGTTCAAAAGGTGATAACCTTGGACGTACCTTCAGGACATGATTAATAAAACAGCTGAATTACTCAAAAACTGAGGTGTTTACAATCAATATAGCTAAATTTGGGCTTAAAATTTGTTATTAGAAATGCTGTCCTTTATTGTTGAACACTTCATTAAGAGTTCTGCTTTAAATTCTGGGACATTGTGACATCACAAAGCCTGCAATAATTTACTATTTAAAAAAGTCTTAGAAGCATGAATGAAATAGCTTTCAATGTTCCTATGAGACACAGATGATAAGGAACCATTTTTATATGAATTTAAACAAAGTAGTTTCTTCAGGACCCGTAAAAAGATGAATAGAAACATCAAGAATGAAAAATCAGGTGTTCCTGAATTCTCCCTTTACAGTTCATTTACACAAAACTTCTTTTACTCAGACATTAAAGGCAAGGTCAAATAACATGGAGACATCGCAGCCCCCAGAAGTAATACTTTCAAAAATGATAAAAGTAATAATATGTACAGTTTTACAATTCAACAAGTAAGTAAAGAAAGCACATTATTAATAAAAATTCCTATTTTGACAATTATTAGAAGTAAAATACCATAAACTTAAAGGTAGAACTATTCTTACTGACCTTACCATCAACAATTATAACTCATTATTAATCTTATTTATACTATCCAGAATGAATTAAGTTAGTGCTTAGGTTGTTTATCTGAACAGGTATGTAAACCATCAACCTGCAGTTCATAACACTGGCTGCATGTAATCATAGTGCCTTAGATTCCCAGAAACTTTTCTAACTGATCGCTTAACCTTCCTCCGTGTGATTTTAGCCCTTTAGTCCCCTCAGCGAAGGTTCTTTACAAGGAAACAGTGGTTACTAAGCATAATTGCAATATCTTGTCCTCCAGTAAGAGGTTTCTATAGCCTCAGGAAGAGTGTAGTCATGGAAAGGAAGGGTCAGTCTTGGCACACCACTTAAGCTCCTAAGAAGTGGCATGAAGCCAGCAGAACAGTTTTTGTTCCTTAGTTGTTCTTTGTTTCTTAGATGACATTTAAGAGTCCTCCACTGTCTTCTATCACTGTCTACTCCTTCTAACACATGTTCAGAAGGTTTCTATGCTGTCATCTGCTGGATGTAACATCTGTTGGTTCTCTGGCTACTCTCTGAGATGAAAAAAACCGACAGAAGAGTGAACAAACAGCACCATGGATTTGAGACAGAAATCTCTTAAAACAGTAATCTTATAATAGTAATTTTTTAAGGTAAAATTAAATATTTTAGTATCTTTTATTTTTTTTGCTTTATATTTTTCAATTAATTGTATTATTCTTCCATTACCTTATGTAATCGAGTCCAGATAAATAAGACAGATAACTTTTAGCACCATTTCTCATAAGTAACCTGTCTTAAGTGTTCCTTAACTAAATAACATGCTTTGACCCAGCAAAATATGTCCAAATGAAATTCCAAATGCTTCTGTGCAGGAATAAACTGTCCTTAATCAGAAAAAAAAAAATGTATGAAAGGGAAAATACTGATGAATCTTACATTTTCTCTGTCCAGTCTTTCTTTATGAACCATATTTTTTGAATTTGGTTTCCCTACAACATTCCATTGCATATGCATAGGACTAAGAATTTTTGCATATGCTGTTTCCAAGAATATTTTTCAAACTATGTTTCTATATCCTAACCAGAAGAGACTGGGAATGACCTGGAAATGTCAAACATATTTTTAAGCCTGCAATGAGTGAGTATCAGCTTTCAAGATGATCAGGAGTAGCAGAACTCAGTTTTGCCTCTCTTTCTCAGATCTCCCTTTGCCAGACTGGCTAGGCTAAATTATAAAACAGCATGGTTTAAAATCTTGCTGTCTCATATGTGGAACCATCAAACCCAAACTGAATCAATGGTCAGACACAATAGATACTACATTCAATTTTTAAAGCCTAATGGGAAGTATGATATTTAAGGTCAAATAAGAACATCAGAAACCAAACTATGCAGGGCATATTGTTCAGAAACAGACATGCAATAGTGTTCTACTAAATCATGTTCTACTAAACAGACTTGGACTGAGAATGTGCACACACGGAGTTATTGCCTCTAAGCTGACATGCAGAACTAATGGCATGTCTAAATGCTGTGAGACAGTAAATATTTTATAATTTTAAATTAAATAACCTCATGCCAAAAAGCATGTTCACTGACTAGAGTGGCTAACAAAGAGGTGCAAATTTTAAAAACATTCATGTTCTGGATATGTACTCATTTGTTGACCACCATGTGATTTACCGAAAATCTGTGTTTCACACTCCATGTAATTACATTCTGATCCAGATATAATACTATCAATTTTCTGCTTTCAGCTGGTAACCAAAGTCAGGATTTTTTAAGAAAAGGGTGAGGTTTTTGTCTAACATTCCTGAAAGCAATAAGTAAATAAATAAATAAAAAAAATTATTTTAAAAAAACAAACATACACCCCCCTCAAAAGCCTGAAGAGTTTTTATTCAAAAACTTATCTTAAAGCAATTTACCTTCAAGCAGAATTCAAGTAAAGAATATGCCAGTCACAGAGATGAATATTTGGGGTAGTTATAAGAAAGCAAAAGAAGGTTATAATAAGTATTTTTCAGTATTAAGTATATCTCTCTCAACAGTTGCAAGAACATTAATGATATGTAAAAAGATTTCGTTTCCTTAGTTTAAAAGAAGTTTTCCTCCCTTAAGGATTATAAATTTAGAAGTTAAATTGTATAATAAATTTTACAGTTCTATAATTCTGGACAAGCATGCTCTATGGAGAATTTGTTATTGCATTCCATGATCAAAATATTTTATTATTGATGCCATAAAGGGAAAGTCTAATAATGAAATAGGGTTGATGTAAAATGAACATCATAATTTTAATTTGCTTCATTCATGTGGGAGGTGTTCAAATAGTAGGATGGAGAGATCTGCATAACCATCTTAGTACATCAAAATATGTGGTATCTTGAAGAACTAGGACAATACCAATTTCAAGAGGAAAAAACAAAGCTTTACCAGGTCATTTTCATTTTTAAAAGAACCTGTTAGAGCAGGTTCTGTATATTTATTAAATTATTTAGTGTAAATGAATTAGAATTTTAATTTACAAGTTTTAAAGTTTTACTCTTTCTTGAGAAAGAGACAATCTGCGCAATAAATTCAACAAAGATATTATTATTCCCTCCACTGTTGTGATTTTTTTGTTAATTTATATCTATTGCTTCTAGATGTACATCAGTATCTCTCAGATGGAAACCACACTAATGTCTTATCTTCCTTAATTGATAGGAGATAGACCATTTCATGCCTAACCAATTTATGACAACACCAGACACAAATGGGAAATTAATACAGAGTTAAAAACAATGGCTGGAATATCACATGACACCACGCCATACCAAAACTCCTCTTTCTTTCTTCTTAGTTTCAAACTTGCTAGTGTCTTCAAAAAGGTTGATTGGTTAGGCCTAACTATCTTAGCGCTTCACTTTCATGTCATTCAACAGTGTAACATCTACGAGTATTAGGACAAAATCAGTGACATTACCTATTTCCGAATAGGACTCTTTCCTTTAAAATGCACTGAAACTAGTGCCAAGATACACTACTCTGAAAATTTTAAGGAACAGACCCATGCTAGTCTTGCAGAAATAATGATTAAATTTGGCAAATAATTCTGGGAAAATAATCAAAGACGTCTTTCTGTAGGAGAGTTATTTTTTTTTCATTGAAACAGACAGAAGAAAAAGGTTTTACTTCTGTTCTTCAGGACATAAACTTCAGATTGCCTGTAAATGATCTATATGAGCTGTGCCATCAAAGAATGGTTCAGCCTGCAGCATTCTTAATGCATCATTCATATGAAGAATTTAAATGTTTTAGGGATATACATCTCCTTTAACATGTTACACTGCAGCATTAGAGTCAGCTTCAACAAGATGCATTACTGAGCTCAATAGCTATTTAATGTCTTGGGTAATCAAAATTTCTTAGCACAGTTGACTCTAGGTACTACACATCTCAATCATACCTTGCAATGAAATGTCTGAATTTCGTCTTGACACCACAAGAGGTCATTTATTTTCTGACTTCATATGTGATATCTTCTGCTTGCTTTTACCTTAGAGGTATTTTGATTAGAAAAGAATATGGAGTGGCATCCCTTCAAGAAACACCCACAGATATTACAAAATACTTCTTGCAGTTTTTGCTAGTTATGTGATTTAGGACCACTTAAATCTGAACTGAAAGAAAGCTTGACAAATTGTGCAGATTTATGTATATTTATTTTTATAAGAAAAATTACTCTGTTCTTAAGCAGCCACTGATAATTTTAATCTGCTTTGCTAGCAATTTTAAATGTACATATCTGGTATGCTTTCTGCAAAATGAATAAAAGTAGATCTTGAAATAGTACTGAAGACAATTGACTAAATCACAGCGATATTTACAGACCTCCACTAGGATCAAGACTGTATTGTGTTAGGTCCTTGTATGAATGCATTTTTAAAGAATAAGCTAGTGCTGAAGAACAAGACGGATGAAAAATGTCAAAAAGTTCAATGATTTGTCCAAAAGCACACTCATAAAACTTAAGACAGATATATAGGGCTAATACCATACCACATAGATTTCCTAAACTGTGTTGATTCACCTAGGCAGAGAAGCCATACTACAGAAGGCATATTCTAAGCTTGTTCTCTTTCTCACCCTTTTTTGCAAGCACCTACCACTCACTGCTAGCCATGGAGTATTTAGCTAAGTGGACCTTTGTTCTGGCCCATTATGGCCATTTGATGATCAGTGATTCAGAGTTACTTTTTCAAAAAGCAGACTATGAAACTGAGCATGTTTCTGCAGTTTGCTCCAAAATCTGTCTATTTCTACATGTTTCTTAATGTCCAGACTTGGCCTGTGGTGGGTAGGGAATCCCTATTTACTCTGTGGACTGCAAATCTCTCCATACAACATTAATACTGATTGATTTAATATAAAGTGTAATATGTGTTTACCTAACAGAAACACCAACAACTATGTGTGCAAATATCGTTTGTATTTGCTATTCTCACAGTTATAACTGCAAAGCAGCATGAAGAAATAAGTAAAAGAAGTATATACTAGATGCTCTGTCATGAACAGAAACCTAGCCAGCAATGAATATTGACAAAGTTTCTCTAGCAGTCTTATACACCAGCTAGCACAGTTTGGGAGGCCTTTGCCACAAACAGTATTTTCTCATAGTGTATTTCATCTGATCAGAAACCTATGCTGCACACAGTTTCAGTTTTTAACAGGGACTACAGTACTTCCTAGATATCTATAACCAACCCCACAGAGCTTGAATATCCAGCATGGATGGATGAGGGATCCTTAGGAATGTCAGATGAAACTAGAGCCTAGACAAGATTTTTCTCCTTACTGCTTCAGAAGGGTGTTCACAAGTACTCATGTCTCCAAGATAAACTCAAGAATTCGGTAATTTTTTCTGCCTCTTTTTGTCTCAAACCTCACAGGCTTTACTCTGAGACAGTAGTCACAAAGTCAGTAAAGTAAAAGCTGGGTTAATTATGCAATGGTTTTCCTATTCCCCATCTCATGGAGAATTATGTTGCCTAATATAGAAATAATTTTCATGTTATCTTGCATACTTTAACTTTACGCCTCTCTAGTGTAGAGATATGAATCTGTATCACCTCTTTTTTAACGCTATGAGCAAACTCTACCATCTGTCCCAAATGAAGGAATATAGCAGTCAGTCTCCAAATGCTAGTATAGAAAACAAAACAGAAAAAAAAAAACCCAACAAAAATCCCCAAAGAAAACAAAACAATGCAATATTAATAGTGCCTACAGTGAGAACTGGAATGTTTAGGTAAAGTTGTATCCACCTAAGAAGGTCAGCATTCCTGTGATTTTATGTTAACTGCTTCTTTAACACCAAGAAGCCAATAAAAATGAGCTTTTAAAATATGTGTACAGCTCAGTGGATGCTGAGCTTCTAAACAGTGGGAAGATCAAACACCAATAACCAAAATACTTGCACGTTATATCTTTTGGTGATAGTTCATCAGGCTCTCTGTAGTTTTCATCATACTCCTACAAAGTGTTTGACAGACTCAGTGAGAACTTTTGAACTATGGAAACACCATATTTTAACAAAATACTGAGCTCAGTTATCTAAAGAACTTTTTTTTTTTTTTCTGGAAAGAGTAGGCTCAATGGATACACTATACACGAGACCACGGAGGAAAAATTTTGCTAAAATGTATGCAGCTGTATTTGTGCTCAGACCTTGATCTAAACACCTGGAACAAATCTGAAATGTTTGAATGTCTGAAACATTTAGGATCCAGTCTAAACAGATAATATAGCAACTTTTATTTATTCTATTGCAATGACAAAAATCTATACGTGTTCAAGCAGATTCCCCAGAGGTAAAGTTTGTCTGTCTGTCTGAATGATGCTCCTTGATTTGATAGAGTTTTTTATTACATGTACATTTTACAGGTCGTCTCAAACCCAAATTGTTATTAGTTTCTGGTATTTTTGACAACAGTTTTTCTTCTTTCACTCAATCTTCTCACACACTTATTAATTTCTCTTGGATTAGCTTGATATATGGAGAAGATCCATTTCTGTCATCATCAAAAGTTTTATCTACCAAGAAAACCTTAGGAGTATGTCAGCTCTTTTTAATAGTGTTCCATTATTATTTGTATTGAGCTGAAATGTAATTTAAACCATCAGAGAAGATGACATTTAAAATGGGTCCCACAGTTGACGTGACTACTCAACTAACTGGTTTTAATCTAGTAAATTCCTTTAAGAGGAACCAAAATCCTGTAGGTGAAATTTCAGAATTAATTTTAAAGCAATCCATTTAAAGAGATCACCCAGATTTTCACATATCCTCTTCTGTGTATAAATTAGTAATTATTGAGCCCTATGGTAAACATGAAGTTTGATGATTCTCCTAAAAATTAATTGGAGGAAAAGGTGTAAGTAAGATTATTAGACTGAACTCATCCCCTGCACATCCTCATGATCATTAATGCTGACATAAAGGGGACATAATTAATTTCATGGGTGAGAAGGCAACAAAAGGTCAGTAGCACACTTTTTGATATCCAGGAATCATATTCTGACAGTTTCCTTGTAGTCACTCCCCCATTAGTTGCAGTTCCTTGTTTCTGCTTTTCCATTCTCTGATTCATTCTGTTTAATACTTGACACTTCTGGATTTAAAAAGCAAGCAAACAAGCAACCTTCCTACCTTGATTGATCTTTCGACCTTTTAGCTACAACATGAACTGAGGATGTCCAAGTGCATATTTTGAGATAACAGTTTCTGGTGTTCAAGAAAATTCAGATAACTTTACTAATATAAAGTAGCTATTAATAAACTACTTGTGCCTGTAGAATCTCTCTAGTGTGGAAGAGTTTTGTTAAAAAGGCTTTGTAACAGTACCTTTGATATCATATTTTGGTTGTTATTACAGAAAAACTGCTGGAGAAAATAATGTGGAACTGGCTGCATATTGGACTTGATTCACACAGTATTGATTTTTGCCAGAAGGTTAATGCTGCTGTCTGCATAACAAACATTTTAAACATTAGTTTGTATTTTTAAGAAGCTAGAGACAATATTAGAGACTAAAAAGTATATTACCCTACCTTGGTGTTTCTATTTGTAGTACCTTGCACAGGAACAGAATACATAGTGTGACTTTTCGATTATTCCTCTCATCTATGTATCAGTCACATTAGTTTGCAATACAGCTTTAAAAGATTTGATCTTTTTTGATCTTCAATTTTATAATTAAATAAAATTCTATAAACAAACATTTACAATATCCCTCTCATACAGCTGCTGCTCCAATGCATTACTCCTGGTGTAACTACCACTTCCATGAAGATTTGCACTGCAGTATTTACATTGTGAGCAGGATCTTGTTGGCATTTGAATTTTCATTGAAGTATATGTGTATCTGTGCAACCACAGCAAAATCCTTGTTCCAAAATAGTCCCTCTAAGCAATATCAATTATGTGATTTTTCTACATTTGAGACCACTGCAGTATTCTCTTTTGACATATCCATTTATTTTTTACTTTTCTGACTATATAAGAAAATAACTTGCATTAATAAAAAGTCCACTATTTCACCTACTATGCATTATGTATGTGTGCAAATATCTTTATATGAAAGTGCATTACAGACTTTCCTGAAGTTTGTCCAAATCATATACAAATTATGCTCCCATTTTGATGAATTTGGATATGTTTAAATAATTTAGGTTTATTTAATTCAGAGGTTCAGAGAAAGAAAAGAAATCAGATAAGGTGAAAAGATTAAATACATCTTGTGCAAAACTCCTTTTCTTCTTTAGATTAAAACATATGGCTTATTAAATTTTTACGTGAGTGCCTTGCTTACCCTCTTAGAAAATATGATCTGTTCCATGCAACTGCTTCTCTTTTCAAAATTTTATAATAAACTAGAATATCTTCTAGCATCATGATGAGTTTGTAGAAAATCAACCTTTTTAATAAAGAAATACTTCTTTTCACACTAATCTGATAATCAGCGAAGCAGAGTACATACCTACTGAAATAAAGGAAGTAGAACAAAAATCTAATATAATTTGATACTCCCTCTTACAGTAAGATCAGAGTTAATTGTCTCATTTTAGCAAACAATTTATCTTGCTGCAATACATCAGATCTTATTAAAGATCTCATTATCATACTTAAATGTACAAATACATGAAACAAAATTTCTACAATTAAAAGAATAGCTTTTATCTGGTCCAGAATAATTCTGTTTGTAAGAACTGCATTGTGACACACTTGAATTAGTATGACCAATCTTTCTCCATCAACAGTCCTTACCTTTTGATAATTAGGCTGGCAAGCAGGTAGACCGCAAACTCTCAGCTCTGAAAAATGGAAGGCCTTGCTGAGCTATTGGGAACTCATTCTTTGTAAAGGTGAGGGTCAGATGCTTCTTTTTGATCATCTTCCATTTAATTGCATACGGAAAATTTGTCTTATTGTGTCCAAAAAATGGAAAGAGATTAATGCAAAAATACACACCTTTTTTTCTGAACTATTGTAATAAAATACATAAATAAGTACAAAGGACAGACCTGACTGAAGTCCTTGAAATCAATCAGATATTTTGTTCTTATTCTTGGTGTTTTGAATGGGGTAATACATACAGGAACACAAATTCACATTAAATAATAACAAAACAATGAAGTAGATACAGTTGTTGAATAATAAAGAATACAAATGTGGGCAAGCTAATCTTTAAAAAAAATATTCAACTGACAAAAGAATCAATGAAGCTGCAGAAGAAAGCTCTACACAGCTACCATATTATCCTTGTGCCATAACAGTAATTTTTAACATATTTTAGACCAACAGAACATAAAGTATATAATAGTATTCTAAGTTTCCAAGATGTAGAATTCTGAAATGTATTAACAGCTCCAAAAAATATTTTGTGGCTTGCCTCTTTTTCAGTGATGCACCAACTGAATGTTGCCACTCATGGTACCACCTCAGCCATGGCCAAAGAAGGATTTATTTACAGGCCTATCTCTTTCCTTAATTTTTTTTAAATTTTCCATTTGTGCTATTTTCTGCTTTTCCACTGAAGCAGTTCATTACCATTTCAAGAGCAGTACAGAGTAATTTGGCTGTTGCCGTGGCTTAACCCTGGCTGGCAACTAAGCAATACACAGCCACTCGCTTACTTCCCCACTGTATCTCTTAGAGAAGGGTGTTTTTCATGGGTCTTCCCAGGACTATGCACAACTCTGCTTCTATTCCCTTGTTTCCAATAGATACTTGTGGCTCCCAAATGGGCTACATTTCAGTCAGAGCAGGATATACATTTGTGGGACTTAAATGCTGCTGGAGACACTTCTACAAGGCAGAAAATATACGTATATATGATCATGTAAGGAGCAGTAACTTTCCAGTCACTTGAATTTTTACCAGGTTTCTGAAGTCTCTGCCATTTGCGCTAAGAAAAGGATTCTGACATCACTGCCTATTGTTTCTTTATCCATAAAAGGCCTTTGTACTTTTACCATAATATGTATATTCTTCAACATTTTTGCGTTCATGTCCTTAATTTTCACTCTCTATTTCCTGGAAGCAATAGAACAAACTTTCCTTGTGCCATGAAAGAAAAACAGCTCATTAGATTAGAATAATCTAATAGTTATCTTTATGAGCATTAAAACTTCACATCTGCTGTCAGTCTGGAAGTTCTTTTATCATTTATATGTTGGGTTATCAATTTATTATGGATAACAAATCTTCATTTTTTAAATATCCATGTTGTTTATTGACATAGTTAGAATTAAAGGTCCATGAGGATAAAAATTGTGGTCCACACACTGAGAAACCTCAATATCTGCTTTAATATACTTTACCACCATAATAATAAAATGCATTCTCATATGTGCCTGTTCATGATGTCAGACGCTAGGAATACTCAATCATTTCTATAGTACAGATTGGGTCATTTGTCCCTGAGGAAGCAGAATGTAATGCTTGTCCCTTATTTCCATCATTTTGCTTGACTGAAAAAACCTGTAGCATCATAAAAAAAACAAATGGCATTCACGTACAGGTTTTTACTCAGTATTTTAACCCTGAGTAATGGAATCTTCCTTTCTTCCTAGAGAGTGGTTTTATGGACTTAGACTAAATTCAGCTGTCTTGCTTTGTACTAAGGGAGAGAAATAAGAAAGACAAAAATACTTTGTCTTTAAATGTGAGTTTCACCTGGAAATAAAGTTATTGTGTACTTTATGAAGAAACATTGACTGATTTATATGCAAGGAGTTTCTAGTGCATATGGACTATGGAGTGGTATGAACCCTCAAAGATTTCTCTGCGATAAATGGATCAACACAGTTTCTGTCCATCAAACAAAAGCTCATTTAAAGTTGTCACTGATTCATATCTAATGCAGCAAGTGAAGACCATCAGAAGAGAGCACTATCATTATCACTGAAGTCTCATAGAGATGGCTTCAGTTTTCCCCTCTGATAGCAACATGCAGATAAATCAAACTTTTCTGCTCACAAGTGCCAAGCCATTTTTAAGCAGCATATTTAAAAGTTCTTCTGACCTGCATATAGTTCAGCTAATCCTAAGTGATAGGACGGATATATAGCACTTGATGTACAGTTTAAATTCAAGTAATGTGTTTCAAATTATATTCCAAAGAGAATTTGTCTTGGAGTCAGCCACACCCTTTTTTCATTTGTCTGTGGTGGTAATTTGTAGTTCAAAGTATGTTAGTTCTACTGTAGAAAGGTATTTCACAAGTGTTACTGATCTCAGTACGAAATTATTTTGCATAAAATATTGCTTGTTGTAACCTAGAAATCATTATGTACTAAGACAATATATTTTATTATTGGAGGTACAGGGGGACTCTGTCAGTTTCAGACAACCTTGGGAAAAAATCCAGACAGGGAAATGCAGAAATTTAAACTCAACTGTAAACACAAAGAATAACACATTTTGGCACAGATTAGGACAAATTTAGTGTTTTCTCTTTCAAGTACAGTATTTGCTTTCTTAAAACCTGTGTCTCAAGCACTACCTCAAAAAGTATGACATCAGCTTTCTTCTGGTATTTGAATCTGAACTTGAGTTTTGGGTAAAATTTTGTAGTTTTCTTTACATATTTTGTAGGGTTGTTTGCCCAGTTCACTCTCCATCCATATTTTTTAAAATAAATTTAGTTCCACCCACTCACCCAATCCCATTACATATAAAGCTGTGAAATTCTCATTTTACCTTCTCCTTAATAATATCCATGAAATGGGTATCTTCTCTATATTCCTGTAGTATTGCCTGTGACAATAAGTGTAATGCTATTTCTTCAAACATTTGCTAAAAATACTACTTAAATTACAGAAACAGCACCTATGCATCAATTTGTTTCACCAATTATAATTCCCCTAAAAATAAAATAAAATAAAATAATCTAAACAACACCTAGTTTATATTTCTCTGAATCCAGAAATTGTAAAGATAAAAGACCAGTCTCAATTGATTCTGGTGAGGATAACTAAATGTCTACCATAGAAGAACAGTAACTATCCAAATGCATAATTATTAGAGGGGTATTAGTGAGAGATATTGAAATATATTGACTATCAGCTGATGATCACTTGTTTTATAGAGATCAATCATCATATAATATCCCAGGAAGTGACCTTGAAATATCACCTGGTCCAACATTCTGTGGGAAAGAGAGCCTAGATGAGTGTCGCGGGTTAGCCTGGAGAAGCCCGCAGACCCCCATGATTATATTCTTAACAGGATATAAGATGGCAGAAACAAGGCTGCAAGCTTAAGAAATGGTTAAATAGTTTTATTCACTAACACTACTAAGAATAAAAAGAATAATAATAAAAAAAATATTAAGGCATAATATACAAATACTATTCTCCTCCCAATACAACCCAATCTTTCTCACTGATCACGCAAAGGACATAAAACATAGGATTCTGATCTTTTTGATTAAGAGTTCTTATTGCCACTTTATGGGAAAAAGAGTTCTTTCTGTTATGCCATGGGATTCACCCCATGGAAGACAGCTCCCTGCAAAGTGTCTTCAGCATGGTTCCAAACCTTCGCGAAACACCACAGCCCACCCAGATTTCTGCAGTGGTGAATTCTCTCTCCCACGATACACTTGCGGTTCATGGGTCACAAGAAAAGTCCGATGGGGTTAAGCTTTTTAAGGACAAGTCATTCCAGCCTAAAGGTACAAGTAAAGTCTCTCTCTCTCTCATTCATAATCTCCAGAAACTGCAATTTCATCTGCTCACAACATAGAGTGTTCCTATTCTCAGGCTGTGTGAATTCCAGATCCCCCCATGTTTGTATTTTGTGAATTACAGAGTAAAGATAGTTTGATTCTATTACAGTCTCACCACAGCTTACAGAAAGGAGTCAGCCCCGATGGTAAGATGGAGTTTCCTCTGTTGTTCCCTCTTTCTTCTCACTCAAATGGTCTGTCGCCATTTTTTCCCCTCATGTGACTTGCTTTCCTTTCTCTCTGACTTGGAAGAGAAGTTAATACTTGCAGAAAATGCGTGCAGGAGAATTTATGGAGTTCACATCAGGTTAATACTCCCTGCTCTCTCCCTCTTGGTCATATGCTGCGTCTCTGGTTAGTATCAGTGAAAGGGAAGGGCTGTCTCTTCCCCTGAACCACGCCGTTCGAGCTGGCGGTTGCTGGTGTAACAGCAGTTTACAGCAGTTTTATTACTGCAATTAACAAAAGCCGCAGCATCAACTTCAACTCCTGAGTCCTTCTCTCTTTGATCTCACCTCGTCTATCTCCGGGGAAGAAAAGGAGGGGGCAGTTCTCTCTCTCCCGCAGTCTCAGCTCTGGCAGCTGGCTGGCTCGGCCCCTCCGTGGGCCAGATGGAATGGGCTAGCCCTCCCTCGGGGCTAGACGGAGCGGGGCTGGTCCCTGCCGGGCCAGGCCAGGGGCCCAGTCCGAGGGACCCTGCTGCTGTGGGTGAAGCAGGGGAACATGAGGGCACGTATTTCCTGGGTGGTTTTCTTAAACATATCTCCATAGAGGCGTTCCTGAATATCAGGTGGCTTAAACAACTGTCCATCACCTGTTTTAATCAATCAGATTTTCCCCACACAGGGTCAAACTACCACCATGAGATTATCTAGTACCCTGTCCAATTCTCTCTTTAAAACCTCCAGCAACAGGGACTCCAACACATCCCTGGGGATGTTGTTCCAATGACTGGTTGTTTCCACCGTAAAAAATTTGTTTCTTATGTTGCATTGAAATCTTTCTTGGTCCAACTTGTACCTGTTCCCTTTTGTATTCTCCATGTGGGTCCTCGTGAGGAGAGAGCTTCTGTCGTCTTTGCAGGCACCCTTTAAGTACTGGAATACTGTGATCAGGTTCCCCTGAGCCTTCTCTCCAGGGAAAAGAGAATTTTATCATCACCCTGGCCCTCCTCTAGAACATCTCCAGTCTATCTCCGTCTTTCTTCAACTGGGTGCTGGGGAGGGAATAGCGAGAAACAGAGGGGGAAGGAGGCACTCCAGGCACCAGAGCAGAGATTCCCCTGAAGCCCTTGGAAGCAGCCATGGTTGAGTAGGTATTTTCCTTCAGACTGTGGGGAGATCTGTGGGAGCAGATGCCGATTGACTGAAGGAACTATGGCCCATGGGGAGCCCATGCTGTTCCTGAAGGACTATAGCCATGGAAAGGACCCATGGAGGAGCAGGAGGAAAGCACGAGAATGGAGTGGCAAAGAGGAAGTTGCCTATTGATTGCAACTTCCCATTCCCCATCCTCCTGCACCATTTGGTGGAAAAGGGAGTGGTGTTGGGAATGAAAGAGTGAAGCTGGATTATGGAATAAAGGAGGGGTGTGGAAAAAGATCATTGTTTTAATGTTTGTTTCTCACTATACAAATGTATTTTTATTGTAATAAATTAAACTACTTTTCCCCAAGCTGAGTTTCTTTTGTCCATGATGGTAACTGGTAAGTGATCCCCCTATCTTTCTCAAACCCACAAGCTTTTTACCTTATTTTCTCCCCCAGCCTGGTAACGAAGGGGACTGACGGAGCAGCTGGATGGGTATCCAGCAGTTGGGCAAGGTTAACCCAACATTAATAACATAAAAGTGCTTTATTGAATCTTTTAAGTACTGCAGGCCCATTGTATTTTTTTCATTTTTTTGCTACTTCTATTGTCACCATTTTACAATCCAGAAGTTGGTGATGACAGAGATTTTATTTTTTTCCTGAGGCTGAAGGATCATGACAACAGTTCAGTAACAAAGGGAAAAATGCAGAAACACCTCTACCTAAAAAAATTACAATTCTGTGAAATCAATGAGCCCCTTAGGAAAATTCATTCATGCTGATCCAAAAAAAAGTAGTGTGCAGCCTAATCCTGAGTACTCTGGAGAACTTCAGACCTGGGATTACAGGACTCTTTGCTTTGGTTTAGGACTTTAGCAAAGTGATTTTCTGAATCAGGCTTGAGCCAGAGTGTAAATGGATCTATATGCATTCCTGGACTCAATCCTATACCATAATAATGGAAGGTAAACTGGCTCAGAAGGTGGATAGTTTTCATACATTCTTACAATTACTATCTCAAGAAGATAAATTCTAGTTTCTTTGCTATTACTTTCTCAATCAGATAGCTGACCTGCACATTTTTATGCACACATAACTTTTTTTTCTGCTGTCTTTGTTCTTGAAGTAGGTTAACTTCCTTAGTAAAGAAAAAAAAAGTGCAATGTAGAGAAATACAGTGATATTGAAGCCAGAGCAGGCTGTGCTAACTCCAGCACCAGATGCAGCACAGTTCATCACAGTTGGCATGGCATTACATTAACTATATTGGTTTTAGGAACAAGCATGTGAAAAATGCTACATTCCAGCATATAACCATGCTAACTCCATTTTACTGTATCTTAGAGAAATTAATTTTCACTAACATGCTGAATCATACATCTTCTAGATGTTTTTAACTGTAGCTTTGGCTAGTTTATTCACAATACATATCATCAAGGATTGTTGCTTTCCCTGCTCTGTTCTAGATTTGACTTCTGGTTCCAGTGTATTTTTCAGAACGATTTTATTTCTAGTGACAGTATGTTTCACTCAGCACAATAACAAAATATTGTAATGTTTATTTTTTCCCTTTTTATGTTTTGTTAATTTTAATAAATTCAGTCAGGTGTTCAGGAAACCATTTCCTTTAAGAAAGAAGTGGGTAAAAAAAGAATTATTTAATAATTGCATAAGTATCAAAACTTCACATTTTTTAGTGTTCTAAATGCTTCAAATAATTTTTTCAAAATCAGCAAATTCTTTATCTTTTGTAGTAATGAGAGATTTTAAGCCATGCAACGTTTGCTTAAATTAAAAACGAGGAAAAAAAAAAAGGAAATGGGTGTAAGAAGTGTGATACTAGTCTTTTTTTTTTTCAGGAGGAGTCTGACCAGGTTCTCCTGGAAATCAACACATGAGAAAACTTTAAAAAGAAATACGCAAAATGAAAAAAGCACAGCGATAGCACAATCTTCTGCCAATGGTGCTAGTTCTTGCTTATACATTTGCTCCTGGAAACAGGAGCAATATGCATTGTATTAGCAGCCACTCCGAGACACAAAATGGATTTAATAATGTCAGAATGTTGCATACTTTTTTCCCCTCTGCACTTTTGGGTATAGAATCACGACTGTGTGTAGTGGGCTGACCTTGTCAGGCTCCCAGTAACCCACCCAGTTGTCTCTCCTTTTCCTCAACTGGACAGGGGGAAAAAGATAGAAAAGATTGTGAGTCAAGATAAAGACTGAACTATGGGGAGATTGGTCTAATTTACTGCCAATTAAAACCAGACTTGGTTGGTGAGAAGCTGTGAGAGACTGAGGTGCTATGGTTTATGGGTTAAACATTCTTTATGAAGAACTTCTGTGTATTTTAGCAAAACTGTAGCAAAGCAGCACCAGAAGAAAAAAAAACTACACCGGAGACCGCTGCCACCCTGGATGGGCCCTCTGAGCTGAGGCCCTGGACTGTAAATTGCTTTGAGATAAGATAAAAATGACACCATTCTAAGGTCTGGGCTGGGTGTGAAGGCCCTAGCCCCAGGCTTATCTGCTGCCAGGTTTGCACAAAGTCCCCCAGCCCAGGGAAGATGAGCAGAGGTTTTGGGTGTGTGGTGAAAATAGCCTGTGGTCAGAGGAACACCCATCCTCCGCTGAGCAGCTGCGGGAGGCCCCCCCCCC